>SRPN01000133.1:0-61652 GCA_018360045.1 Claviceps capensis | reverse complement strand
TGCCGCTGGTGTCGGACAGGAAGTAGCAGGTATCGAACTGCTTGCACTGCCGGCCTTCGGCTTGCTTATGAGCAGGGTTGCAAGAATATCGGCCCTGGCTGTCCGTGAGACCGGCTGCAGGGCAGGCAGACGCCACCCCGGAGGTCGAGTTGCTGATGACGGGCGTGCCGCTGGTGTCGGACAGGAAGTAGCAGGTATCGAACTGCTTGCACTGCCGGCCTTCGGCTTGCTTATGAGCAGGGTTGCAAGAATATCGGCCCTGGCAGTCCGTGAGGCCGGCTGCAGGGCAGTCGGTCGCTGCGACGACGCCAGCGCCGACGATGGTGGAGAGAACCAGAGATGCCTTCATTTTGGCGAGTGAAACGAACGGCAAAGTAGAAGGGATGTGGTGAGAGACTGGAAAACGGCAAGGAAACTGATGCTTTGAAACGAGTGTGTTGAAGTTTCTGTCTTCTGCGCAATCCGACAAGTGGCGGCATTCCCTCCGAGTTTATATCTGGCCAACATGACGAAAGTCCTCGCGGAAATGCTGCGGTTCTCTCCCACACCCCGGACTCATGGGTTGGCTGCGAGAAATTCTGATTGTGATTTTGTTGGAAGAGTCATGGCGGCCTGGCAGTTGCCCTCATCCCTTGGCAAGACTAAACCAGTTCTGTGTTCGTGGATGGTTGGCGGGTCGAAGCCAAAATTAACAACATATTTCGGCCTTGTCCCTTATGCCTTGGTAAGTTAAGCCTCAGTCAGTTTGGTCAGTAGTTTTAGTAGTTGGTCGGCGGGTTGAAGTCCCCATCACAACGAATCCTGACCTCATCCCTTGATAAGCCGAAGCCGATTTGATGTCAATGGATAGTTAGTATGTTGGAGGCCTTCGACCTATGCGTAGGCCGGCTTGAGGTTCGGTGGAAAGTTGGCGGGTCGAAAGCTCGTATCGACGATGTATCAAATTGTTCCTGCTGATGCCTGCATGCGAAGGGGTACCTACCTCTGTAACCAAATCCTCTCGAAACTTGCACATATGTACTAGGGGTAGGGGGGTTTACTTTAGTCAACCCGCCCGTCTCGAAGTGTCTCGACGGGGGGTGCAGCGACGGGGTAATACATCAACGACAAGGAAAAAAATAAATAAATGAATATAACTGCACCTTGCAAGTGCTTAAATGTGTGTAGTGGATAAAATGAATAAATTGTTGAACAATTTGGGGGCAAAATGGAACTTTCGTTTTGACTAAAGAACTAGGTAGATCATTCGGTGGATATGAAGGGTGAGACAAAGTCTTCACGTCTCTCGCACATCACGGAGTACACGTGACCTGGCATGTGACCTGGATACACTTATTCCTTCAACATAGATGAATATAACGGCACCTTGAGATATGTCGCGATGGACGCGTCTTTGGCGTTGTTTTTGTTTTGAGGCTGGGTGGCGTCGTCGTGTCACGTATGGGCGTCGAGGGAAGAAAAGTTTTGAATTAGAGAGGCTATGCATAAAAGGGGGGGAAATTCTGTGACTTATTTTTTATTTTTTCCCTGTCGTTGATGTATTACCCCGTCGCTGCACCCCCCGTCGAGACACTTCGAGACGGGCGGGTTGACTAAACAACTAAACCCCCCTAGTACATACACAAGGCCTTGCCGGCCGCCTCTTCCAAGCCCAAGCCGCCAAGCCGTATGAAACTAGCGTGTGTTCTGGTGCATGGCCATGCATTTGCATCCGCTTGGATCGGTAGGCACCGGATCGTGCGCTCAATGACGGGTCGAGTACTGGAAATAACCCCGTTAAAACAACAATAACTTACGGAGTACATGTATATGGTGACATGTAACAATGAACATACCGAGCGCAAGTAAAAGAGGTAGGTAGGCGCAACCATAGCAATCGCAACTTTGGGAAGCATACCCCGTACGGAGTACGGAATCTGAATAGAACGGCGACGGCAATTAGAAACACCAGGATCAAGTCCCCACTCTGGACTTTGCAAATTGCACCAAGATTTGCTTGTCCTCGTTTCCGAGACTCGAGACTCGAGTCTCAACGAAATGGCGGGATGAGTGGTCAACTTGTCATGCCTAGACTTGTCGATCTAGGTAACAGTCCGTTGCTTTTAAGCTCTAGGGAACTCTTTTCAAGGAGCATGACCGTGATGGCGACACGTCAACATCGAATCAAGTCCAGGACCGGTCTGCAGATGCTCGAAGACATCCAGCGCCGCAACTCAATTGCTCAAGTTTGTGAGTCGTATCAACGCGGCACATTCGATACTCTTTTTGATTGTTTTTGACCTTTTTTGTTTGACCTTGGGTTGGGCCCCGTGCCTGAATCTGTAGCCCTAAAATACATCATGAGGATGCGTGCGATATGGAGCCGCAATCAGAAGATCATGTCACAGGCACTTTTCTTGAACGCACTTTTCTTGAACGCACTTTTCTTGAACGCACTTTTCTTGAATGCACTTTTCTTGAACGCGCTTTTCTTGTCTGTGAGTATTTCGCCAGAGCATGGTCGAAAACTCGAAGCGCAGGCTGGTAGCCCGTAGCCGCAGTCGGTGGGTAGAGCCATTTGTACTCCGTACGTGATCGGCAGGAAATACACAATTGTCCGCCGCTGTGACGTCGCACTACCGACACTATGCAATCGCATTGATGATGGCTTTGGCCCATGACGACGGCGATGGCAATGGCAATGATGAGAAGCGTTTAGATGAGAATTGGCCACGTCCTTGGCCACCTCAAGCCATCCGGAACAATTCTACCAGTTGCGGCCGGTTCCCAATGCGCCAATTCTGTTCTGGTAGGCGCTGTACATTGTCCGACAACTCTTTATTAGCTTGGCCTGTTGCTTTCAAAGGCTGTCCCGGATGCAAGTGTGAGCTGGCGCCATTATTGTCTGTCTCTGTCCCCTTTGATTTGCTTCTTCAGCTAGCTTTCCCGTATGTACTCCGTACCATGATGGTGAAAAGACGTCAAATTTTCATGGGCCTCTGGACGTCGCCTCGGCCAGACTGCTGGGTAGGTGAGTCGCGAGTCGCAGCATGGTCAAGCCAGGTAAAGTAGGCGGGTCTACTTCGATTGTATGTCGGTCCGAGTAGAAAGCCCATCGACTGCCCCTGATAAGCAAGATTTTACACGCAACGATGGCAGAGTGCACAAACCACAATCATCTCAAGTCCCTACGTTCCCAGAAGAAACCGAAAGTAACCCTTGTCTTTGCACCATACGCAAATCAGGCCAAGTTATTTTTATGTCCACTCAAGCCCACCACATCATGACTCGACCATACTCTTGCGTCCAATCGTTTTCTTTTTCATCGGATCTGATTGATTTCCAGTTCCCATGTATAAATGAAATGAAATCGAGCAATTGCCGCCTCCTGAATGACTCCACCTTCATGTCGTTACTCGTACTCGTCTTGAAAACGTCAAATTCACCTCGCAGCTGAAAGAGTAGTGCACAGAGACGTATGCACAATGCTTCAAGATTTATGTCCACCCACTGTTAAGAAAATCATATACATATATACAAATTGCGGAGATGAGGGACGGCGACGTAAGCATCGTAACATTTCGTAAAAGTCGACTTCAGCCACATTGGAGGATTGGACGTTGGATCTGAAGACGACTTCCGGAAGCCACTACGGAGGCTTCATCAATATAGATCCAGGCAGGGATTTCGGTTGCTTCATAATAATGGACCCTCCCCATCAGGCGGCCTCTTCCTGAGCGCCTGCTGCGGCTTGGGCAAAGTGTAACAGACCCAGGCGCGGGTACCGACGACTTATTCGTAGGAAAAGGCCTCTCTAGGCATTCCCCCCCCCCTGGCGGCAACCAGGGAAGCAAGAGCCACTTGAGAGTTTGGGGCAAAGCGATAGATCCAGGCGGGGATGTTCGGACGCTAAAAGGGTCAAGTCACATTTTAGGCATCCTCCTCCTCTGCGACTGGGGGAGCAGGAGCCACTTCTGAGGCTTGGGCAAAGAAGATCCGGGCCGGAACGTCATAGTCGTTGATGATGCTGTAGTAATTTCCTACTCTCGTTTTTAGCGTCCCGTTGAATAAAGGGGAGAAGGCAAGAGAAGGTTTAAAAAAAAAGGGGGGGGGGGGGGGGGGGTCGCGAGGCGGAGAGGGAGAGGGCGGTGAGAGAGGAAACCCAAACAAAGATAAGATACACAAGCTGATTGGGTGCAGTAAAAGTAACAAGCGCAACTTACCCCTGGGCACAAACCAGGTCCCGCCAGCAGAAATTCGAAACTGCGCCCCATTGATCACGACTTGTACTTTTCCATAGTGCAGAAAAAACACCATGTGCATCTTGCGCGAGTTCTTGGGTCGCTTCATAGAATCAGGCGGAAGGTCGACCACGCCGGCGCCCATGAAGGGCAGGGTGAGCGTTTTGGCGAAGCGAAATGATGCGTCTGGAATGTCTCTAACTTCAATGGCGTCTGCGGCAATGGCCAAGCGGTCCTGCGTGACGCGCACTTCGTCTTCGTCGGCGGGGGGGTAGAGCTCGTGCTGCGGCTCCCATAGCACAATGTCGCCCACGATTTCTCCGACTTCTGTCTCCCAGGTTTCGCGTTCCTCGTCTTCTTCGACGGCATCGTGGATGATTTGCTTAGCTTTGGCTCGGGTTCGGCTGTGAGGCGCACGTGCTGATGGGAGCGCATCTGGCGGCAGGCGGACGATATTCTTTGCGTTGGCCTCTGGCTCCAGGCCTAGGTCCAGCTCGTGGTTTCGTAATACCTTGTTATCTCCCCACCAATCTCTTCCTCGAGTCAGGGACGACGGGCGTCCTGCTGGGAGTTGGCCGGCGGTAGAGGCGCCATTGTTTCGAAACGATACCAAGCCTCGACTTCTCGGCATGGGTGGGCCTCGCTGAATCTCCATGAATGATTCGTCGCCTTCGCCCTCATCCTCTTGGTCCTCGTCTCGTCGTTTCCGCGGGGGAGGTCGCTGCTCCGATTTTCGTGGCCTTCCCCTTCCTCTTTTTACTACTGTAGGTTCCGTCTTGGCTTGCGGCTTCGCTTCCGTCTTGAATTCCACGTTGGGTACCTCTCGTGCTTGCGGTCTTGGAGCAGGCCGTGGCGCTGCTGGTGCCCCTCTTGTTGATGCTGATGCCGAGGTCGCTACTGGCCGCGGCGGTGGGGGCATATCTATCCGCTGTCTCTTGCTTTCCCTAGAAGGCTGCTCTTCATCTTCTGAAACGCCCTGTTCGGCACGGGTCGCTTCCCACGACGGTCGCCTTCTCGTGGTCTCGTGAGTTGGTGGCACAGGTCGCGATTCCTTCAGTGGTGGTAATGCCGGCGAATTGGTGAGTGATGGCGGGTAAGCTGGCGACTTCTGCGTTACGTCCTGGGGCGAGTAGGCAATTCTCCCTGCAGCAGGAGGGCCGGCGTTACCTGCTGCTGGACTGTCGAATCCTGTTCCAGTGAAGTTATCACTCCTCATACCGTCGAACATGTCCATGCCTTCGTGTACAAGATCTGACACTGTCGGATCTATTGGCAGACTTTGCGCGTCGTCATCTTCTGCCTCAGCTTCGCGCTGCTCCTCCCGCATTTTATGTAACGAGGGCCTCGGTGACCCGGAAACACGGCTGACATCCTTTTCGCCTATACTTGCCGATTTCCCCGATGGTTTACCAAAGTCTAATCTTCGAGTGACTGTTACATCGCGATCATCAGTAAGACCGCTACGCGAGGGAGAAGAGAGGTGTTCTAAGTGGCGGCTCCTCCTCGCAGGTGAATTCAGATGTGTCTTGACAGGGGATCGACTCTTTGGCAGAGGCAGCGGTATACTGTGTCGGTTTTTTAGCAGCGTCTGCGGTCCTGGCCCATCGCCTTCACTGCCGTCAGCTTTCTCCCGTTCAAATCTCTCCGTTTACTCTGAGCTGTCGGCACTCACTTGATGCGATTTCCATTTCCCCACTCCCCGCATCATCCGAGCTTTCGTCTTCACGATTTGTTGGCTTGGCTTCCTGCGGAGAAAATATCGAATCGAGCGGCTGCATGCCATGTTCGTCTCGTTCGCCACGGTCTTGGAGCACAACTCCTGTTTTACTGCGACCACAGCGTTAGCTCCGATGTTCAATCTGGGGTGTAGTTTGAGGCTTTTTATTCATCTTTTTCAGGGGGCTGTGTCGTGTATCATAGTTAAAACATACCGGCCACGAACACCAAGCTGGTGAAATGCTTGAGGCTCAGCTCGCGGTCGCTTGACGCTCCGCGCCATGGCGATATACTGGGTGTCGCGCGGATGGCAGCTCGTCGCGACTCGGGTGTTTCGCGCGTTTAGACTTGTCGCGCAGTCGGAACAGTATCGCCCAGGGCCGAATATACGCGTCCTTTCACAGAGTACATCTGGCTTGTGACGACGAGCTTATTGATTTGTTCTCGCCGTTATGAACTCGGTGACGCGATTGTTCACGGATGATGTAGGAGGTCGGAAGGGTCGGCTTGCTGGCCGGTTTGATTTGGCTAATCAGTTCAGTGCTTAGGTGGGGCCAATTGTGCGCCGCCAATTTTGGACTGACGACGCGTCTCCCCACGCGTAAAGCACTATCAGAGCCAGTCTGCTTCAAACATCACCACCAGTAATCTCGCAAGTTGCAACCCATTGTGTGATTCTATACTATTTTTCGAGGACAAATAAAAGTCAATTCGTTATATTTGCACCACTGAAGTCCATCAGAACCCAGAACACCCCCGACACCATGGAGGAAACTCAACACCCCTCCAGCACCACCTTCATCCCCCCGTCCGTCGACCACTCTACTCTCCTCACCGGCGCCTCATCCACGCACTTCTCCCCCGTTCCGCCCTTCCTCCTTTCCTCGGAACACGACTCCAACGCCTCAAGTCCGCCCTGCTGCCTCGGCGTCGACGAAGCCGGTCGCGGCCCCGTCCTCGGGCCCATGGTCTATGGCGTTTTCTACCTCCCCCTCCCGCTCTCCGATCCTCTCCTCCGCGAAACACACCACTTCGACGACTCCAAGGTCCTCACCCCCGCCGTCCGCTCCTCCCTCATGAAAACTCTCTGCACGCCTGACTCCGATCTACATTCCTCCTGCGGCTGGGCCACCACGTCCCTCTCCGCGCGAGACATTGGCGCCAACATGCTCCGCCCAAGCCCATACAACCTCAACGCCCAAGCCATGGACACGACCATTGAGCTCATAAGGGGCGTGTTTGACCGTGGCGTCAACATCCAAGAAATCTATGTGGACACCATCGGCCAACCAGCTACCTATCAGGCGAAACTGGAGCGCGTCTTTCCGACGACCAAGATTACGGTGGCGAAAAAGGCAGATAGTCTGTATGCTTGTGTGAGTGCGGCGAGTGTCTGCGCAAAAGTCACGAGAGATGCTGCATTGGAGCAGCTGTACCTGGCGAGGGGGGTTAGCAGTGCCAGTGGAGATGCGGACTGGGGATCGGGGTATCCTTCTGACGCGCGCTGCGTGAATTGGATGAAGAGGAATATGCATCCGGTGTTTGGATGGGGTCCTGAGTGTAGGTTTAGTTGGGGGACGGCAAAGGATATGCTGGATGGGAAGGCGGGTGCTGTCAAGGTGGATTGGCCGGTCGAGGAGGATGAGTCGATGAGGTTGACGGACTATTTTGGCGGGGGGGAGCAAGATGAATTGGGGGGTTGGTATGGTTCTTCTGTGGGAGTAGATGTTTTTTGAGCAATGAAAAGAACAGCAGCTAGGAGGTCAACAAAGCCTCATTTCTATCAATCTTCTTTTTCTTCTCTGTTTTGTTGCCTTTGGGTTTGGCGCAGGCTGCTCATAGCGGAGTCAACACGTATAACAGCGATATGACACAACGCTGCAAACAAGGACCATGCCGATGCACTCATAGCCATAGATATCGTATAGTATCCTATAATAAGACTACTCAATCTTATTTTTATCCGATCACTTCCTTCCACCCCGTCTCCTTACCCAGAAAGAAAAGGCGCCCCTTCAAACCAGATTGAACCATTTTTGTATTACAGACACAGTACAGGACAGCAAAACAGGCAGCAAACCCTAAGGCCTCTCAAATATCATCGAGATTTTCCTCCGCAGAACCATCTTTCCTGCCCCGACTATCCAATCTGTCCATGCTGATGGACTCGCGGTCGCTATTATTCGTCGACGAGTTCCTAGCAGGCACGTCCAGCGCCTGCCTCGCCGTTTCCGAGCTGGCAATAAAGTCACGTAGCTGCTGCTTGGCAATATCAACGCCTTGATTAACCGCCGCGTTGCTCATCTGCATCATGGGGCCGAGGAGGTTGAGCGTGTAGGCGATGTAGGTCCCTCCCGCGGCCATGAGGAGAAAGACAAAGAGGAATGGATTTCGCAGGACTGGAGTTTTGACGTGTCAGTTCCAATAAGATGCAGCGGAAGAATAAAAGAGAGGGAACAAAAAACGAGAAGGAGGCGACGCGTTTGTCTAGATGAGCAGTATAAAAGAAAAAAGAGCACATTGAATCGGCGTGTCAACGTACCCATGAAAATCTCGTTCCATCCCAGCGCAATAAGTAGCCCGTAAAAGTACCACGGAATCTGTGCAACACCGCCAATAGCACTCCTCTTGGCTTCAACATAGACGCCATCGGCCGTCTTTTTGAACCGGACAACAAGGTCCTGGCGCTTACTTTCGCTGAGCACCGTCATTTCTTCCTCGAGGCTCTTGCCTTCGTCTTCGTCCACGCCACCAATGGGAGCCAGGTCCTCCTCGTCTCCAACTTCCGCACCACTTGGCTGTCCTCCGATAAAGCTGACGAGATCGGGGGCCGCATACGTCGTGGAGAGGCGGAAGCGCGACAGGAGCGGGATGAGGGTCAGAGTGGACTCTCGTGCTTTGGTGTAGATGCCCTCAATGTCATCCGTGGGGCGCCATATCCGCGGTACGCCAGCCTCGTCGTATCGGAACTTATCCTCAAAGTTTTCGCGCAGCTTCAGAAGAATGTTGCCCTCCATGACCTCTTCTTCGATTCTCTCGCGCAGGCCGACCCAGCTCTTGCGGCGCAGGCGCCACATGCCCACCTCGGCTTCCTCATCGCTAGCGTCGAAGCTCTTGGCACGGTCCGCGAAGCGACTTTCGGCATCCTTAACGATACCGGTGAAGACGTCCCATACACGATCCCAGAGGTCCTTCTCGCTGGGCTGGTCGCCCGTTTCGGGCGCGCCGGTGCCGCCTCGTCCGGAGCCCAGCTTGTTGAACTCGAGGCCGATGGCATCGCCAAGACGGGACTTGACCCATCGCTCAACTCTTGTCGCCAGTCGTCGCATTTCCTCCTTGCGCAACTTGCCGCTAACTTGATCGAGCTCGGCTTCAAACAACTGGGACTGGGACTGGAAATTGGTCCACGGCAGGTCTTGAATCACCAGTCCCTGCACTTCGGTCTCGAAAATCTCCAGCGTCTTCTTCTTCTCGTTGGCCACAATCTCGGCAAACTCATAGCTGCCACCAGCCTTTTGCCCGGCCTTTACCTTGTTTGTTACAGCGTCACTAAATGCCGTCACACCGGCCTTGTGCGCAGCGGCCAGCTGGCCGACGTACAATGACTTGAGCCTCGCATCGACCTTGGCCTCCAGCTCTTGTCTCTTGCGTGTGAAGACGCCCTTATGGTAGCGGCTGGCCTGGACCTCGAACGCACCAAGCAGCTTCGCGCGCGCTGTGCTGCCCATGCCGCCGAGGTCTGGGAACACGAGAATTTTTCCCAGCTTTGACGCCTCGCCCTGTTGCTCCTCAAGAGGAGCCACGGCGTCATCAAACGCCACCAACACTTCGCGGGAAATCTCGTCGCATCGAAACTGGGCCAGCAGCTCCTGCTGGGTCGGCAGATCGAGGTCCTTGTTGTTGACAATCTGATCCCAGATGCCCTCGGCGTACACCGAGAAGCCATCGGCGGGGATCCTGCGATGGTACTCGGGCAGGAACACGCCGCCCTCCAGCTCGTGATCGCTGCCCTTGCTACCCCTGTGGCCAGCAGTAAATCGGGTGCCTAGGTTTTGCACTTCACTTACAAACTTGTCTGCTTGTAAGATCTTGTGGGGCAGGGCGGCGAAGCCAAAATCGAAATAGTCTTGGATTTGAGCCTTGTCGAGGCCCTGAGGTTTGGAAATCGTCGACCAGATCTTCGTCAGATCTTGTATCAGGGTCGTGCGGAGGTTGGACAGGGGCGTGGTGCCAAGGTGGTCTCGGATGACGAAGAAGAGAAGCGATCGTGGTGTCGACCTGCAGACAAACATGTATCTATGAGCTTCGTACGCTTCAAAAACGCTGGACATTTCTTGCGTCCCCGCGCAAGCAGTTGACGACAACAAATGAAGAAAGGAAATAGAGCCAAGGTTATGTCATACTGTTTGTCTCGTAGAAAGAGCTGCAGGTTGACCTCAAAGACCGTCTTGAGCAGGCCCATGTTGGCGCCTTGATACAAGCCAACCTGATGCTCCCAGATATTGATGATCAGGACCTCGCTGGTCGCTAGCGCAAAGAGAGCGCTCTTCCTCTCAAAGTCTTGGTCCTCGCCGCGTTCACGGCCATCGGTGCCCTCGACGTCCATGACGAGAATGTTGTCGGCCATCTTTGCGCCGGCGCTCTCCTTGCGCTTGTTCTTGGACATCCAGATGCCCTTTGTAGTTTGCCGGCGTTCCGTCTCGGACATGACGGAGAATTCGGTGCCGAAGAGATTATTCAAGAGGGTGGACTTGCCGGTCGATTGGGAGCCAAAGACCGAGATAAGATGGTAGTTGAAGCCGGACTCAGCGACGCGGGTGTTTTGGAGATAATCGTTGAGGTTCGTACTATTTGCAGGAAATAAGGCGCATGCGAGCGCAGCTGTTTGATTAGCCTTGGACACGCGTGGAATTCTGCATCCTCGAAGGAAGACGGTGGGATGCTGACTTGAATTCTTTGTCCTCGTCAATGACTTGGACGCCATGCTCGAAGCTCCCACCGGCAGGCGAGGCTCCCACGGCAGAGAAGTGGCCGTTCATGATGGCGATGGCAGCTCAAGGGCGGTTCCAGGGGCGGCCAACATCAGACGGCGGCGCGGATGAGGATGAAGTAAGCCAGAGATGGGAGCTTTGGCTTGCGAATACCTAGGAGCTTGCTGCGGAAAGGATAAAGGAGAGGACGAATGCGATATGCTGGCCTTTGGATACAACAGCGCGAACCGCCACAAGCCCGGATAAAGAGACGGCTTGCGAACGCGGCCGGGGGTGGGATGCGCAAAGCACGGGAATGGAGTGTTGGGATTCTGGGAATCTGGGATGGGTACATAAGTGGATACGGCCGGGTCCCACGCGGACGGCTTGATTATTCCGCTCCGGGGCCAGCCGGGCCAAGACGACGACAAAGCAAGTCACAACTTTACAAGCCATCCGAAGCCACGAGCCAAGCTAAAGCGTGGAAGTTGGAACCCCGTCAGTGGTCACATCTCACAACTTACAACCCCCTCCCCCCCTTCATCTCATCCCCAATCTCCCCATCTTCCCCATCATTCCCATCATTCCCATCGGCGCCATCTCCCATACTCGTCTTCCACGAACACAAGCCAACATGTTGATCAAGGAATCCCACGTTGACGTCCCCACGTCTGCCAACGGCAAGACAACTTCCATGCGTACGAAAGGACTCCGTCAATGACCTACCTCACCAAGCTCACCACTCACCCTCACCGCAGGCATCTTCCTCTTCCACCCCACCATACCAAATTACCCCAATGCGTGCGTCCTTTAACGCCCCCGGCAAATCCTCGATTTGCCTACATTACGAACGAACCGTAGTTGAGAGCACAATTCTGAAATCCAAACCAGTCGCTTCCCGGGTGTATGCCTCTTTAGCGAGATCTACCAAGGTACCTCACTACGATGAAGAAATGACCCCTCTTGTCCCTTTAGTAGTCCGTTCTTCTTCACCTTTCCTTTCGTTTCAGCATATTGAACGGTGTTTTTTCTTACGTTGAGGCTCTGGCTTTAACCTGTTATTGTAAGACGGCTATCTCAGGCTAGAATTTGCTCACGCCCTCTTACAGTGACCGGTCCCGTCGCCCGCTTTGCGCGTCAAATTGCCGGGCACGGCTTCATCGTCGCCGCCCCGTCCTCGTATCACGATTTCGTAGGTCCTGAACCGCTGAATTACGATGTTGCGGATACAGATCGCGGCAACAAGTTCAAAGTCGAGAAGGTGAGATTTGTTTGTCTTTTTGTGCCTTGACGTTATATCTTTCTTCCTCGGACTCCTTTCATTTGTCGCTTCTTTCTTGTTTATCACAAGCTCTTTTCAGCACAACGTTCAGCTAACCACACTCTCAGACCTTAGAATCTTATGATGCAGACTCATCTGCTACTGTGACCCATCTCCTATCCCTGCCTACCTGTACGGGCCGGATCGGCGCAACGGGCATGTGCCTGGGCGGACACCTCGCCGTCAGAGCAGCCGTAAGTCTCCCATCACCTCAAAAAGCCGCACCGCAAGTTGACAACCATGGAAATATATCGGACTCTCACCCTTTTCCATCTAGCTTGACCCCCGCATCACAGCCACGGTCGCCTACTTCGCCACAGACATCCATTCCCGCACCCTCGGCCCTCACCAGTCCGCCAACAGCTCCCCCACCCCGCCCCCGTCCTCTAACCACACGCTCGATCTATTCGCGAACTTCAAGGGCGAGCTTTCTCTCCTGTTCGGACTCAAGGACACGCATGTCCCTGATCAGGGACGGGATCTCATCCGCCAGAAGCTGCGCGAAGCGGGTGTAGTTTTCAGTTTCCATGAATTTGCCTGGGCGCAGCACGCGTTCATACGCGATGAACTGAGCAAAGGCCGCTACGATCCCGCCATCACGAAGGCTTGTTTTCAGATTCTGCTCGAAGTATTCGGGAGGATTCTCAAGACGGAATTGGGAGAGAGGGAAGGGGGGCCGGTGGAGTTGGAGCATGTCTGTTAAGACCAAAGCGCTTGATATCCTTTACAGAAGTCTGGCAAAATATCTGCGTAATGATGAGATACATACGATATTTGTTAGTCAGTGCGTCGAGTCCTGTCATTAAATGAAAAGAATGGCCCCTCGAGTTATCAGGCCATCGAGCCGGATGCTCCAAGAAAGGGCACCATGATTTGTATCACAGAAGGACGTGATGATCCAAGTCTGGGGTTTATGCAGTTGTCTTGCAAGAAAAGCGGCCTCATCCGCCAGAAGCTACGAGACGTACGCATTCGTGCTTCTTAGTGTCCAAGACTTTGTCTCGGCGCTAAGTGTTTATGCGCCCTAGATTTGAGCAAGACTCCTAGATTCGTACATGTTCTCACAAAAAGGAGGCTTGAACTAGACGCTTTCATCTCTCTAAAAAACCTGTATCAAGTTGAATCAATTCTGCGTAGCTTAACCAGGGTATACAAATTCCCAACACCCTAAATCAGCATATCCCGTAACAGCTAGCTATACCTTTCTATGTCCTATTCTTTAACATTGTGAGTGTGTGTTTTTGTTTTGTTTTTTCGTTTCTTTTCGCACCGCTTCATGCTTCCCCAAGTTTCTTTCAAGATGCGCCACATTGCTCATTGCATATCCATTCTATGTAGTTCCCTTCGCAGGGTTTACTGATGCCCAGACGACGGTGGACCCTGCGGCGCCCTCCTTGACGGCCCCCGTGACGGGCCCCGCGATGGCCCGCGATGTACGCTACTCCCCGGCTGCATGCCCTGCGAAGCCGACAACTGAAACCCATCTTCTTCCTCTTCCTGCACAGTAGCCTCATGCGGTACGTTCCGGTTGAAGCTATAGAATCGCTGCGGCAGCCCCGTCTGTGCTTCTTCGTCAAAACTCCCAATGTGCGGACTGCTGAGGGTGTTCGCCTCTCCGGGGTTCAGCGTCTGAAGACCTTCGCCGGCTCTCCTTCGTCCGCGCTGACTCTCCTTCTTGAGGAGTTCATTCCGGACCGACTCAATGTCCTTGGACCGGCGGGGGTCCTCGGACGGGGAGCGGGAGATGAAGGATCGGTCGTCGCGGAAGTCCCAGTTTCCGCTTGTTTCCAGGGCGAGGGAACGGGCATTCAGCTCTGCGGCAGCTTGCTGTTCCGCGGCGTGAGCTTCTTCTTCTGTCTGGTTGATTTGCGCGGGGACCATGCGAGCAGCGTCGGCAGCTTGCGCCGCCTTCTCTCGGCTCTTGGATGCCCACTGATCCGTTACGGCAACCGCATAAGTTGGGTTCGTGGGTCCGCCGAGAGTCTCGCTGCCGCCGCCGGGTTCGTGAATGGGGATCTTCTTGAGGGCGAGGGCTAGGGCACACATGAACTTGGAGCGGCGAGTGGCCCGGACGACACCATTGTGCCAGTTAGACTTGTGCTGAATCGATATTTCAAGCGTAAGCTTGTCCAGATCGTTGACTCCAACAACACCAATGGTGAATTCTGGTTTGAAGTCTCGAGAATTGTCGGGGTGCCTGACAAACTTTTCCATTTCGGCTCGGAGGAGTTCGATATCTTCAAAGGAAGTATCAAAAGAGACGTCCACTGAAAAGCTTTCCGTCATGGCCTTGCTTCGTGTAACATTGTCGATCCAAAGATTATTCAGCACAATGTTTGGTACCTGTTTTGCATCGTTAATCATCATGCGTCTGGAAGAATTCTTTGATAGGATAGATATGAAGAAGAGTGTTGCGTACCTGAGTAACCTGGTTCTGCGCAGTCTTGGTAAAAACAGTGTACAGCAATGAGATTTTCTCGACAATCATCTGTGAACCACTAATCTCGCATCTGTCGCCAACGTCATACGGATGCTTAACGAAAAGGAAGATGCAAGAGCCCAGGAACTCCTGTGTAGTGACGGCAAAGACAAAAGACAGAGACAGCAGAGCTGTACCCGCCGTCGCCACCGTGGTCAGGAAGCTGCTGTGGAAGAAGAAGACTGTGTGAACAAATTAGCAAGGCACTTGAATCAATAATACACAACTCTATAACACGTACGAAAGATGAAAACAGTGATCAAAACCACGACAAAAAGCAAAACCTTGTCGAAAACGAGAAGAGCCTGTCCAATGTCCTTCATGCCCTCGCCAATCGCTTTGCGCTCCTTGCCGATTTCGACCGTTTTGCGCACCATTTCGTCGAGACTGATGTCGCCGTTCAAATCAGAATCTATCATGTTGAAAGCTTCTTCGGCCTCCGCCTTGTACGCGGGGCCCAGAACCTCCTCAAAGTCTTCAATATAGAGCGCATCTTTGCCCTCGAGCACAAAGGACATCCAGATGCGACGTCCCAAGGCCTCGGACGGCAGGTTCTTCTCCAGAGCCTCGAGCACGATGGAGTGGGCCGAATTGGGGTTGAAGACTTGTTTGCCAGTGATTTCGTGGGCCACGTGACCGACGGCAGATGTGACTTTGCCTCCGACTTTGCCTCCAAAGCGACCCACGCCACCAATAATCTTCATGGGTGTAGCGGAGCCATTGCCACCGATAATCTTCTTCTTCTTGGATCGCAACATCATCTCAATGCTATCGTTGATGACATAGTCTTCCTCGGAGAACTCGTGGCAGTACATGGGAAAGAGCGTTCGAGATGCATCGTATAGGAGGCCGAGAAGATGAATTTCGCGCTTGGAAGCCTTGATCCTGTTCGCAAACGAGCGTTGATGATAGGACACGCCAATGAGCTGAACAAGAGCCTTCTCGACCAGGAGTACGGCCGACGAGACAAACAAGGCGCCCAAGATCTTTTCGATGATATCGGTCCACTCAATGCCAATCGAGAGCGCACCGCTAAAGAGTTGCTTGAAGGTAATCCAGGTGGCCAGCGCCCAGAAAAATAGTGAAAGCGTGATGTTGAGATTCCTCAGCACAGTGGCATACTTGCGCACACCAGTGCTGACAACGCCTGAGACGAATAAGAAGAGCTTGGGGAGCAGCCATGCGACAATCTTGCCGGCCCAGAGAGTCAGCCACGTGATTTCTAACCATAGTAACAAGCTGTAGACGGAGGGGCCGTCCTTGATGACAAGCTTTTCGTTGGAGTCTTTGACTCGTACGTCGCCTATCGTGGGCGTTTCTTTGTTGCCCGTCAAAGCCAAAACGATGACGGGTACAGCCAAGGTGATGCCTACTGGGAAAATGTAGACCATGTAGCGGGTGACGACGGAAAAGCCAATGACCTTGGCGTAGAATCGGCCAAGTGCATTTACACTGATTTCGTCGGAGCCACCAGTATTCTTTCGCCCGAGTTTATCTTCGTCGAGCTTCCGTCGTCGACCAGCATGTCGATGCTTGACCTCGGTTTCATCCTTTTCATATCCATCCTGCGATGTGGAATCATACGAATTCGAATTGGCTTGGTGAGTCTTGCGTACGCCGCCAGCGGAAGCGTGGCTCTTGACGGATGTCAGGGGTATTCCAGACTCATTCATGTCTGCGTCCTGCGTGTTACTCCCGATTTGGATGAAGCCCGAGTTTCGCGATCCAAGAGAAGTTTGCCGGTTTGGCATTGTAATTGAAGCGGCAGAATCGGAAGCGAGATTGGACCAACATGCGAAGCGAAAGCGAGTGTATCGTCAGGGTTCGGGAAGCGAAAGATGCTAGCGATATGAACAACAACAAGTTGGATCGACCAGAGCTCGCCGTACAGCCAAACCAAAGTCCAGCTTCAGTATTTTGTACAATGGCTGCTCTATGCGATGGCTCACCGTGGTCGATTGCGAATGCTCGCTGGAGGCGTGGTCGTTCTAGGATTCTCTAGGAAATATAGTTGTCGACAGAGATGCAAAATGAACAGGGCGAGGCCAAAACTTGGCGGTGTTCAAACAGAAGAGATGTAATCAAAGAGGCTACCAGAGAATATCATGAGGAAGAAAAGACTGTAGGACAAACATGGAGAGTTCAAGACGACAGAAAAAATAGAAGCAGATCCCAGTGTTACAAAGATCAAAAGGTCGAAGGACTCAAGGAGGCGGAGGAGTGTGGGGGTTGGTGGAGTTGGTGGAGGCCAAGAGGCTAGAGGAAACAAGCCATCAGGATCCGTGCCTCTCTTCTCACTCTCTGACTCTCTGAGCTCTACCTCACTTCTCACGCGTTACAACTTTACAAGGTACAGTGGAAACGCAACAGTGGGCTTTTCGCCCTTTTCTGCCTTCTCGTCCGCTGCAGGGGAAGGGGAAGAGGTGACGCTGAGCCGCTGCGAGTACATACCTCGTGTCGCGTGTGAACGAGCACCGTTGGACATGCCGTCGCCACCAACACTACCGGCGCTGGGTCCAGGCACAAGCGTCGCAACGTCTTCTTCTAATTGGGCTGATCTGTTTCACGGTCAGGGGCCTGGGGGCGAGCGCCAGGTTTTGACGCGCCGCACGCGGCCAGAGTTTCTACTGTATATGTATTTGGTGCGTTTGATGGATAATTCATGACTTACAGTCAACCGGGCGCAGCCACGACGAGGCATTGCATGTTTTAGCTTATCGCGCTCCCATTGCTATTCCTGCGGATTATTCGTACGATACATACCTACACGATCAAGCTGCCCCTGTCCTTGCCCCTTGCCCTTGTCCTTGTCTTTGTCTTTGTCAGGACTCAGGCGATGCAGTTCCGTGACTGCGGGACGGAAGTCAACCAATGAGGACATCGTTTGCTAAAGTTTTTTTTTTGCGTTTCTTTTTTTGTCTTCTTGATTTTTACTCTCCATTCCGATGCATGTAGATACGGAGTACATATGTACATATGTAGGTATATTCTCCATGCTCTCCATGTGCATGGACAAGGTATGGACAAGGTATTAAAATCGCAATCCCGAGACGAACGGGACCCGTGCTTGCAAGTTGCAGGTAGGTACCTATGTACCTGTACCTGAGTATGTACTACATACCTGGTACAATACCCGGTATATTCCCCTGGTATAGGTATATGTACATGCCATGTGAGTAAGCTCTGCCGCACAGGGCGGCGCAAAGACTCGCCTAGCGCGTCTATCGCCATCGTCCCGCCCAAAAACAGTCCACCACGTGACCAAGACCATCGGTGAAACCGCGAACCGAAGAATGCGATTAATCCACCAACCATGACGCCATCAAGGTACGGGTTACACAACAGGAATTGACATTGTGCCAACGCAACGCCGCATAAGCTTAATGACGTGCGGTACAACACACACTAGATCCGCGGTTCGGACGTCCTTGGCAGCATGAGTTACATTGGCACAGTGGTGAAACGAGTGGTCTTACAATCTGTCACAGGACCTCAAACAGGGAGAGAAACCCCTTTCCCTTTCCTTTTTCAGCATCGTCAATTCATCCATGGGGATGGCATCATGGCAAAGATGCTCATTCCCTGCAAGGCCACGTAAGAATAAGTGATAAACCGTCGTGTAATGTTGCGCTCACGATGGCTTGCCAAATTTCTGATCCGGTCGCGTCAGCACATGATTGAAACTTATCGTGATTGCTACATGGGTCCCAACTTTTGAAGCCGGTTGTGGCAGGACATGATAGAACTGCTGCATCTCAACATCAATATTGCTGCATATGCCACCTCAGACCGCGAATGAAATCGCATGTGAGAAATGGTCATCATTTCATAAATTTACTATACATGACGAGACGGCTAAATCACACAAGGACTGCCACCCGAAGACATTGTGAAGGCTCACGAAGAAGCTTCCCTAGTTGCCGACACCTCGACGCACCGAGTTTTGCGACTGATTCATCACCGTGGACATATACCCCATCATGTTCTTCATCTCCATCATCGCCTTGTCGTTCTCGAAACCCAAATGACTACTACTTCTATCCTGTTCCTCTTCCTCCTCTTCATGCGCCGCAACATCAAGCTGGTACAGCGGCGCCAGTGTCGCGTTTCTCCTCCACAGAATCCAGCGCTTGAACCACCAGGGCAGCGTCTTGGTAGTCTGATAGCGCATAAAAACTCGCGTGGGAACTGCAAAGATATAATCCAATTCCTCCAAGGTGCGCTGCTTCGTCTCCGGAACAAACAGGAAGATTAGCAGCAGCGCTGCAATGTTGAGGCATGCGTAAAAGCCAAACGCGCCGAGAACGTCCAGCCGATCCAGCATGAGTGGGAACGTAATGCCCAGAACAGCTGCCCAGAATAAATTCGTCGCTACGGCCCATGCCATGCCGACCTCGCGGTGGGACAACGGGAAGACTTCCGCAGAGTACGTAAAGGGCACGGGGCCCTCTCCGGGTGAATAGAATGCTGCGAAGAGATAGACGAAGAGTGCAACAAGGGCAAGGTGAGGACCCGCCGTGCCCGGAATCAAGGTACACAGCCCAGCAGCGAGGAGAGTCCATGCCATTTGCGGGAACGTGAAGAGAAGGAGAGACCTTCTTCCGAAGGTATCAATCGTCCACACGGCCGGAAACGCAAACAAGAAGTTGATGAGCCCAAAGCCCCAAGTCGCCCACAGGGCTTCCAGTTTATTCGCCCCAGCTTCGCGGAAAACGTCGGACGAATAAAACGCAATGATGTTGATGCCGCACATTTGCTGCGCAATCATGACAACAAAGGACGCTAGAGTGGCACGGCGGTTGCGCGGAATCTTGAATAGCTCAATGAATCGGTTGACGTAGTTGCCGTGTCCCGCGTACTCCTGCTCGACCTGAAGCTGAACGTGAATGTAGTATAGATCCCGCGCAGCCTGAATGCGCGTATTCCTTAACCGGCACAGAGACCGCATGGCATCTCTGTAGCGATTCTTCTTGATAAACCAACGAGGAGATTCGGGACAAAAGAAGATAAGAAGCGCGAGGGGTATGGCCGGTATGAATGCCGATCCGAGTTGGTATCGCCAGACCTCCCCATGAAGCCTCATGAGGCCGAGATTCGCGCATGTGCCCAGGAAGATTCCAAATGCTGTCCACAACTGCCAACTCATGACCAAAGCCCCTCGTATAGGGGCAGGAGAATTTTCAGCCGCATAGATAGGAACTGCTCAACCCCCCGGTGTGATTGTCAGGCTCTGGTAGAGAAGGAGGAGTTGAGAATACCGCATCAAGTTCAAACTCACCAGTAGAAGCCTTGGTCCCCATGCCAACACCAAGGAGGAACCGACAGGCAAAGAGTTGCTGCCAGGTATTGCAAAACGCACCAGCCAAAACAGGCCATAGACAAAAATTGGCCGACACAAAGATGGCGCCGCGACGACCAAAGTAAGAGTTGATAGGGTCAGTCAGCCAGCACCCCACGAGGGCAGTGCCGATATACGGCGCGGAATTGACCAGTCCTACTAGCATTTTGTGGCTGACTTCCGGGCCATCGATGCCCAGAGCTCTGGGAAATTCTAGATTCGCGCCATTGGACCCCGTTTGATCCCATCCTTGTACAGCAGCGCCGATGGAACAGGTGATGATGGTGAGGTACAGTACTCTTGGAACGCGCCATTTGTGGAGGACCTCGTCGCGGAGAGATTCGATCTCGTCCTGTCCCAATGCTTCAGGACCCGTGATGTCTTCGTAGCCGGTGGGGTCTTGGGAGACAAGAGCACCCTGTCGAATGAGATGCCGATAGTCATTGAGGTTCTTGTCATGACAAAATTGATCCACGTTGTTGAGGAGAACACGACGGGGAATACCTATCAACGGGTTCTTGATTCTGAATACGGAGTTCAATTGTTAGAATCAGTTGCATTTCGGATGTGGCATCGAGTGTTGGCATACTTGGCTTCGATGTTGGAGCTAAGGTCGACTCGGGGGAAGGAACTTGAGGGAGAACGGAGCCCTGCCTCAGTCGACGTGATCGTGTGCAGGTCGTTCAAAAGCCTGACAAGTGTGACAGAAAGAAAAGAGAGTTTTCAATCAGCTTGGAGTTACAAGCTAGCGGCACTATTGCTGTATTTGCTAGCGAGAGAGGAGAGGCGAGATATCGTCAAAGTGTAGGCATGGGGATAGCGAAGACAGCAAGTCGCGGTGATGCTGCAACAAATCGGTTTCAACACCCCCTCAGGAGCTCAACTCGTACCTTGATTCTCCTTGGGCTCTTTCAATATGCTCCATCATGGCCAGCAGCGACAGCCGCCCCCACCGCTACAGCAGCTGTCGCAAGCACCAGGCAGCAAAATCCGGGGAAACGGGCGCGATGTGGTGTATCGGGGCAGTTCTGGTGGAGACGTGCCGGGACAGGAAGATTGGTCCCATGAACTTTGTTTCGCATCAGGCAATGGATCGGCGGACGTCGGGAGACGGAGGATTAATTGGCAAGTATTAATAACGGCGTTGGCAGAGGTCTGATATGCAGCGCGAGACTAAGCACAACATCGCATCGTGCACGGATGATGGCTATCTCCTCTTGGATTGCTGCAGAAGGATGAAGTAGAAGGATGTAGGTACTCGAAGAGAACGAAGAGAAGAGCTGAGGCTGACTCGGTCTATCGTGTCCAGTCTCGTCAGCAAGACGAGCAAGCTTTCCATGGCTGACTGAGCCTCGCCTTGGGGGGGGTCACGGCTACGATGTTTGGATGTCCCGGTGTCCCAATCCGCGCGGCATGAAGAGAATCGATGGACATGGGCCCGGCAGTAGGGCCGATGGCGTTGGAAAAGGCCGGAGAACGGGTGGATGGATATAATACGACGCGGCAGATCAGCCCGACGCGTGGCTTCACCACACGACTTCACCTACTTGCCAACCCGTCGCTTCAACAATGCCGAATCTACAGTACAGAGTACTACGCTCAAGGAAACCAAACTCGTGACGCTCCACTGTGCACCATAGCCGCCAATAGGTGCTCTTGACTGCTCATATGTATGTGGCTGCCGAGAGACATTTGGTGTGAAGCAATCGAGATCTCAAGTCCGCGCCAAGTTTGGGAGTTGGTGGCGTTGGCTCGTTTTCACCAGCCAAGTCATTCATTGCTTGTAATTTATCGAGGAAGTCCCGAACTTTGGCCAACCACTATCAGCCAAATTGGGCACAGGTACTCTGTACATAAGGTGCCTAAGATAATCGCCAATTCGCCCCATCATATCCGTAGAGCGATGCGTGGGCCGTGGCTGTGTTGTAACTTGTAAGGTCCCGAGGCGTGCCTGTTCAGCGTTTGGTGTTGACGGTACGGAGTACATACATGGCAAAATATGGAACATGTGGGTCCACCAGCCGTCCAAGCCGCTACATCGTATTCGTAAAGAAGTTGGTATCTATTTATATCAGACGAACCCAGATTTTCGATCAAAATTATTGTTTTATCGAAATTATCGTTGTTCTGAAGATCGTTATAACGAGTTTCTACTGTATACCTACGTGCCTAGAATAGGAAACGAGACCAGCACCCCAGCGAACTTCAGCAGCTGGAAAGAACCCCTCGGGCCAGCTCCGAAATCCTCGGTTTCGTGGCAGCTGCGACAATAGCGAAAATAGGCGCACACTTCACGCCAACCAACGGCCAATCCCAGTAGCTTCCATCGTGGTCGTGGCGCGTCGTGGCGTCGACTCCAGAGTCATCCAGACCCTTTGTTAGCATAAGGCAAACTAGATACCTGGGGATTGGACGTTTGCAATGCAATTCCCTCCGCATGGTGGGACGATGCATAGCCCTTCAGACTCGACTCTCACGCCGCCAGACAAGAGAAGAGGGCACTGGTCATAATGGGGGATCGATAGCAGCAGATGCCAAAGCCAAAAATCCGCATGATGGCTTTGCTATGTAGCTGTATGCAGTCGCCCGGAAATGCAGCGTCTTTCTTTCAGTCGACCCAATGCACACGAGACCAAGATGCGCAGCAGAAGTTCAAGGTGGTGTTTCGAGCGTAGTACCAGGCAGCGCTCGTGATCTTGGCCTTTCTGGTGATGCGAGACTTGCACAGTCTGGAGTCGATATTCCAAGCTGGAAGAAGTGGTTTGAAACGTAAAGGGATCGGAGCTCTGAATGGAACCATTGATGGGTTTGGTTTCGGTGTTCAAAGCCTGCGTGGATAGTCCTCGGGCTTCTTATTGGCCTTTTTTTATGCCTTGAAGATTGCCTACTGGCCGCTATGCTGTCGCCGCTGGTAATAATCATGATCAAGTCTTTCATCCTTTAATTAGTTTCGTGTCGAAGCAAAGAGAGATGACTTGCTTGCAAGGGCGAGCGCCTAGCCGCACGTTCTCATTGCGACACGAAGAGCCACTGTTAAACTTCCTTGGGCCGCAATGGCCAACTGAACTTTGAAGGAATCTTCTGTGCAGTTGGCCACGAGAACAGAGCTCTTTCGGTCAGTCTATGGAACCAGATTCGCTTTGTATCGGGCACGGCTCTGCCATTCTGCCATCGATCAAGTTGAACTCTCTCTTTGTTGAGCCCAGGGTAGGTATCTGATGCTGTGCTGACGCTGTGTTGCAACTGCCAATGCAATCTGCTCTATAGAGAGTCACATTTCAGGCAGGCACTTTGGGATACCTACAAGCTCTCACTTGCGTACTGCTCAAGCGGTGTGAAAGTGAGACAACTCTCAAACATGAAGATCTTCGGAGAGGTTCATCGGAAAGTCAAGCAACATATTACAGTCCATCAGTAGGTGTCGATACAAGCGAGTCGTCGGAAAGTGTATTGAGGCCTGGTAAACCATGCCGCTTGCTATAATGGCTTGCGGCTTCGCTGAGAGCCATTATCCTGACGCTTCCTGATTGTGATTTTGTGTATCGTTCACGACACGATGCACAATCACGTAAACTTGGACGAGCTGGTGAACGAGGCTGGGCAATTGAGTTTCGTGGCGCATGTCAGACGAGTCTTGCATTGGCGTTGCGAAACGAATTCAGGCGCGGAGTGATACTTACACTTCGACGCATCTGATGTATCCTCGAAGAACCGATTCATGTTGGGTAGGGCCGTAAGTACCAATAGGTAGCCTTGCTTCACGAGCAGCAGAAATGGACTACACGAACGACGTGTTCTACCATTTGGAACAAGATTGGACTTTGCAAGCTTTGAGGTCTATAATGTTTTTACATATATCTCGCTGAAGGGAACGAGATGTGAGGCTTACCCGACCATCATCTTCGTCGCCCTCGTCATTCTTGTTCCACAGAAAATAGATGAAAAGAGGGGTCATGAGAAAGCTGCAGCCAGGACTCAGAGCCTCAGAGGAGCAACGGAGAATGTACGGAGTACCTTGCACATATTTATTATGGGGGCAAGTACCTGGTACTCGCTTTACAGGGCGTATTTCGCGTAGATTCCAAGTTCCCAGCACTATGAAGGTGGACACCCGCAATGGTGGAAGTTTCGGGAGCCTGCTGGATGATGTCAAGCGGCGGTCACGTCATGGACCACACCAGACATGTTGGTTTGGCGAAGGCGACAACGATGGAGGAACCAATGCGTGGAAAAAATACCTACAGAGGCCAAAGGCACCAAGCAGAGGCATCTAGAGGCACCCAGAGGCAGCATGAATCATGGCAATATAATCTTCCATCCAGACCTTTGCCCAACAGTGGCCCAACGCTTTGTTTGTGAAAGGAATTTCTTTCGTTGCCTTTGCAGCCGCTCGGGCCCGTCAGCCCTGCCCGCTGCCATGCCAGCTGCTGCCAACTGCCAGCAGTTGCGCCCAACTGTGTCCAGCCCCACTGACCGCATCCGCCAGCAGGTACGTACCACGTAGAACTTGACGCTTGCGGGTGGGTGCCATTGGAAGCCGCTGGATACTACTGGTTGCCCCGGGACCTTCCATCCCCCTGCAAGCTTCCAGTGGATTCTCTTGGAACAGAGGAGAACCGCATCGAAGCATTCGACGTTGGACTTATTTAGCTTCCACTCACAGCCCTTCCGGAAGACTTTACAAGTTTTTCTCTACAAACCACAACACCACTCGCACTTCCTTCTTTCCTCTACCTTTCCTCTCATCTCTGCATATCACTCTCAGCCAATTTGAATTGGCCTCTACGTCTCGTATTTCGTTTACCTTTGCACCTGACACAACCCACACATCACATTCACCATGAGCGGTCCCGCTGTTGGTATCGATCTGGGTACCACGTACTCTTGCGTGGGTATCTTCCGTGATGATCGATGTGAGATCTTCGAGAATGACCAGGGTAACCGAACCACCCCCTCGTTCGTTGCCTTTAACGACACCGAGCGTTTGATCGGTGATGCTGCCAAGAACCAGGTCGCCATGAACCCTAGCAACACCGTCTTCGACGCCAAGCGTTTGATTGGCCGCAAGTACAATGACCCCGAGGTTCTGGCAGACATGAAGCACTTCCCCTTCAAGGTCGGCCGACACATGAAGAACAAGGGCAACGATGAGTGGGTTGAGGACACCACCGACGACAAGCCCTATGTCACAGTCCAATACCTTGGTGAGACCAAGCAATTCAGCCCTGAGGAAATCTCTTCCATGATCCTCATCAAGATGCGTGAGACTGCCGAGGCCAAGCTGGGCGTCAAGGTCAAGAACGCTGTCATCACTGTTCCTGCCTACTTCAACGATTCACAACGTCAGGCCACCAAGGACGCCGGTGTCATCGCTGGTCTCAATGTTCTGCGAATCATCAACGAGCCCACTGCTGCTGCCATTGCCTACGGTCTCGACAAGAAGGTCGAGGGCGAGCGCAACGTCCTGATCTTTGATCTCGGTGGTGGTACTTTCGATGTGTCTCTCCTCACCATTGAGGAGGGTATCTTCGAAGTCAAGTCCACTGCTGGTGACACTCACCTGGGTGGTGAGGACTTCGACAACCGTCTTGTCAACCACTTTGCCAACGAGTTCAAGCGCAAGAACAAGAAAGGTATGTTTACCCCGTATATCTAGACAAGTTTTCCCCATGTTACAAACACACCTGCCATGCCTGCCTTGTTGATACCTCTGCTGACCCAGTACAGATCTGTCCAGCAACAGCCGAGCCCTGCGCCGTCTCCGTACTGCTTGCGAGCGTCTCAAGCGCACTCTGTCTTCCCAAGCCTCTGGCAAGATTGAGATTGATGCCCTGTACGAGGGTATTGATTTCAATGCGGACCTGAACCGTGCTCGTTTCGAAGAGCTCTGCCAGGACCTTTTCCGTTCCACTATTCAGCCCGTGGACCGCGTTCTCACCGACGCCAAGATCGACAAGTCTCAGGTCCACGAGATTGTCCTCGTTGGTGGCTCTACTCGTATTCCTCGTGTTCAGAGACTCATCTCCGACTACTTCAATGGCAAGGAGCTCAACAAGTCCATCAACCCTGACGAAGCTGTCGCTCACGGCGCTGCTGTCCAGGCTGCTATCTTGTCTGGTGACACCTCTTCCAAGTCTACCAACGAGATTCTCTTGCTCGATGTCGCGCCTTTGTCGCTGGGTATCGAGACTGCCGGTGGCATGATGACCAAGCTCATTCCCCGTAACACCACCATTCCCACCAAGAAGTCTGAGGTCTTCTCCACCTTCTCCGACAACCAGCCTGGCGTGCTTATCCAGGTCTACGAGGGTGAGCGTCAGCGCACCAAGGACAACAACTTGATGGGCAAGTTCGAGCTCACCGGCATCCCCCCTGCCCCTCGTGGTGTTCCTCAGATCGAGGTCACCTTTGATCTCGATGCCAACGGTATCATGAACGTGTCTGCTGTCGAGAAGGGCACTGGCAAGTCCAACAAGATTGTCATCACCAACGACAAGGGCCGTCTGTCCAAGGAGGAGATTGAGCGTATGCTGGCTGATGCTGAGAAGTACAAGGAGCAGGATGAGGCCGAGGGCCGAAGAGTCGCTGCCAAGAACGGTCTTGAGTCGTATGCCTACTCTCTCAAGAACACTCTCTCCGACCCCAAGGTCGATGAGAAGATTGAGGCTGAGGACAAGACCAAGCTCACTGCCGAGATTGACCGTGTCGTTGCTTGGCTCGATGAGAGCCAGGCTGCCTCTCGTGAGGAGTATGAGGAGCACCAGAAGGAGCTTGAGGCTATTGCCAACCCCATCATGATGAAGTTCTACGGCTCCGGTGGTGAGGGTGCCCCCGGTGGCATGCCCGGTGCTGGACCTGGAGGCTTCCCCGGCGCTGGCGGTCCCCCTGGCGCCGGCGGTGACGACGGCCCTACTGTTGAGGAGGTTGACTAAATGTTTCTTTTTCTGTTCGATACCCAGTTGTCTCTAGAAATGAGAAGTCAACAAGGAAGAATTAAGGGGCGAAGGGTTTGCCAGCTTTTCTTTTGTCTTTGCGAGATGATGAGATTTTTACGCGCGCTTTAGCATCATGGTTACGACGGAAGGAATTACCTAAAATTGGGAGGATTTGTGCGGATTGTACTTTAATGAGCAAAATGATTTTATAATTCAATTGGTATTGAATATTGCGACTATGCTAAAGTGAAGAAAGAAATCGCCAAGTAACGTGCCCGCGACAAACGCCCTTAATCAGCACCGTCTCCAATACATGTACATACATACATCCAAGGACCGACACTGTCAAGCCCAGACTACATATCGCGAGGAGATGATTTTTTCCGTCTATTATTCATCCTTGGCCGGCTTCTATATTCTCAGCATCGACGCCTTCCTTTCCTCCTCTCTCATCCTCTCCCGCGCAGCGCTGACTTCTTCCTCCGTCACAGGCAAGGGAGTACTAAACGCAGAACCCAGCGGCACCTTTTCCGTCCTTCTCTCCCAGACATCCTCACTACTCGGCTTATCGGCACCATATTTCCTGTAGGCCTTATTCCGATAATGCTGTTTGATTAAGTCGGCCTTGACAGGCCCACTGTACGCTCGAGTGCGCATGCAGAACCAAAAGTCGTCCCAGTTTTCGCTACACTCGCGCATATTGCCGTAGCGGTACATGGACATGAATTGGCCTCCGAGACTGCTACAAGACCAGGCGAGTTCGAAGGTCTGGGCGCAGCCCATTTCCGTGGGGAAGAGAGATTCGGAGAGGGGGTCGAGAATGGGCGCTTCGTCCGGTTTGTTATTTGCGGCCGCCTTTGCCTTTTGAGAGAGCCATGATAGGACGGAGGGCTTTGTGTCTTTGGAGGGGGTTGTTGTTGGAGGAGAAGAAGAAGAGGGAGGCTTTGAGGATTCGTCGCCGGCTGTGTGGATGAGTTGTAGAAATTCTTGTAGCTGTGTGTCGGCAGGGTCGTTTGGTGTGGAGGATTGTTGTGCGGTGGGTGCGGCGGGTGCTTCGAGTGATGGCGCCGTGGGCTGTTCCTCTTGATCAGGCGGTTGTGATGAGGATGACCAGAGCCAACCCATGATGTGCGGCTGTGGAGTATCAACGAAGGTTGAATGAGGAGGGAAGTCGTTGGCAGTGACTGCGACCGTTGCAATGCGGATGGATTACGGAGGAACGGGAATGAAGTACATATGTACTCCGTAGATTGTAGAAGCTGCAGTTTGGAGATCCAGGCGATGCACTTCTACGAGTACAGACCAATTGCTTGCTTGAAGCGCGAAACTTTCTTTTCTTGGCTCTTGATTGGGTGCCCGTTTCTTCAACACGGGAAAACGAAAAGCCGGACTTTGTCGCGTCGCGGAAGTTTGGCGCAAGCCACAGCGGATTCCATGACCTCATTGGTGGTAGAGGTCAGCTCAAGCTCCCTTGGCACGGAAAGCTGAAGCAGCAGCTCTAAATACACCCGGCGTCACAGCCGTTGTCAGGGCTTCGAAAACTGGTCAACATGTTAATGGGCGGTTTATTTTCAGTCTTTATTGAGCTTCCGTGTCTACAGGCTCCGCGTCTACAGGCAGCCATCGACTCTCGACCATGTTGTCCCGGCGGCTGCTGACTGCGGCACTAGCCACACATGGTGGTCTTGCGAGGCCAGGCGTCCTGCGTGTAGTCCCCTCACCAGACACATCCGTCAGACGAGATCGCCATGGCAAAGTTGCTCAAGGAGGGCCTTTTGCCATAGCAAGCAAAGTTTGGGTGCGCTGGGATAGTACTGCGGCTCAACTGCCGGTCACGCCGCCCGCGACGCCGCCTGATGCCACTCCTGATACGTCCTCGGCTTCCTCGAACGCAAGCAGGGAGAAAGAGACGGGCCATTTCGATGTACAACCCAACGAGTCTCTCTTCTTCTTTGAAAGTAATGCCCCCCTAGTTCCTGCTTGAGCACTCATCATGGCATCCATCCTTACTGTACCAAGTGTGCTGAGTACATATGTGAATCCAATAGACATATTTCCCAAGAAGCTGAGCGCTCTACTGCGGTACCCTGCCGAAACCGTTGGTGACATGACGGAGGTGCTTCGTCGCTTAAATAGCTCGTCCGGCAACGATGGCGGAGGTTTGGACCCAATCGCCCTTGTCAAGAAGGCTATTCCACAGGACATGCCGCTCAAAGTCACGGAAATTCTGCCCAGACTGAAGGACGGAGGCGCATTCGTCAAGGTCCAATATGCCGCCAGCATTTCTCCCCAAGAAATCGAATGTAAGATGGGTCTGGTCGCATTTTTGCATCCTGTCTAATGCTGACTCTTTGTGAACCAACCGTGTAGCCACTTTGTTGAAGAAGCTCCAGGAGCAACCCTTGAAGCCGTGGTTCAGTCCGTTTCGAGGCATCACAGCTCGGTTGGTCAGGGGGACCCCTTGGCTCGAGGACCTGTATCGGTTTCCCTCCACTCTGGTCAAAGTGGAATTCGTGCCACCAGAGCCTGGGGCAACTGCCGAGGAATTATCCGAGGAGATTCTGTATAGCATGTTTCGACGGTACGGTAAGATTGCGGACATTCTGCCCCAGCCTTTTGACTCCAAGGTTGTGCCGAAATACGCGCATATTGAGTTCCCAAGGTTGAGCGATGCCATCATGGCGAGGAACTGCATGCATGGATTTGTTGTCCAGGAAGCCATGGGGGGCGGCAAGACGGGAACCCTTCTCCGACTCTCCTATTCCAGGAAGGAAAAAGTACACAGCTTTTGGAACTGGATGACGAATCATCCTCGTATCGTCATCCCAATTCTGGCAGCCCTGTTGGCAGCCGCATCCGTCATCATCTTTGATCCCATCCGAACGTTCTTCATCAAGCTCCACGTCTCCCACTCGCTCAGATTCAAGGAGTCCAGACTGTACAAGTGGTTCAAATCCCAGACCGATAGTCTGTCATTCAGGCAGTCGCAACACATGGACGGCCTTGGTACTGTGTGGAATCATCGACGTGAACTCATCGAGCAGCTCCGGAATTGGCTTGACGGCAGCTCCGACACGTTTGTTGTCGTCACCGGCCCTAGAGGCTCCGGAAAGCTCGAGATGGTCATGGACCAAGCCCTGGCCGGTCGCAAAAACGTCCTGCTGGTCGATTGTAAGCCCATTGTGGATGCTAGTGGCGAGGCCGGCACAATCAAACGGCTGGCCGTTGCCGTCGGGTTCCGTCCCGTCTTCTCGTGGGCAAACAGCATCAGCAGCATGGTCGACCTGGCCGTGCAAAGCACAACGGGTGTCAAGGCAGGATTCTCCGAAACACTCGACTCGCAAGTCAACAAGATCCTGCATACCACCACCAAGGCCCTCAAAGAAATCGGGCTAGCTACGCGGTCCAAGCGTGACAAAGACGCGCAACTGTCCGAGGACGCCTACCTAGACGCCCATCCGGAGTCAAGACCCGTCATTGTCATTGACAACTTCCTACATCGAAACGAAGGAACATCGATTGTGTACGACAAGATTGCCGACTGGGCAGCTTCTCTTGTCCAGAATAACATTGCGCACGTCATCTTCCTGACCTCCGATGGCTCCTTTTCCAAACCTCTATCAAGAGCCTTACCCGACCGAGTCTTCCGCACCATCTCACTCGGCGACCTAGACCACAAAGTAGCCAAAAACTTTGTCACAAGCAGACTAACCGACGACGCATCCGCCACTCCCGCCACCACGGAAACTTGCAAAGACCCAGACAATCAAGCCCTCACCACCAAACGCCTAGACCTAACCGGTCTGGACGAGTGCATCGAAACCCTAGGCGGCCGCCTCACAGACCTCGAGTTCCTCTCCCGCCGAATCCGAGCCGGCCAGACCCCCAAACAAGCCGTCGACGAAATCGTATGCGAAACCGCCACCGACGTAGTCAAAATATTCCTCGTGGGCAAATCCCCCACAGATGACCCAGACCGGAAATGGTCCCCCGAGCAAGCATGGCATCTCGTCAAATCACTCGCCGAGAGCCCCTCTCTGCGTTACCACCAAGTATTACTATCCCCGGCATTTGCATCTTCTACATCACCCAACGCCACGGATGGAGACGCCGCGCTAGAAGCTCTTGCGTCGTCGGAGCTGATTACGTTGAAGATGCACCAGGGACGGCCAAAGTATATCACGGCGGGGAAGCCGCTCCACCAGGCTGCCTTTGGGGTGCTTGTACGGGACCGTGTTCTCAAGGCGAAGATGGATATGGCGCTTTTGAAGGAACTGGTTAGGGTGGAGGGCAAGGTGATTGATGCGGTGGAGAGGGAGTTGACGGTGCTGGGGACGTTGCCGCGGCAGACGCTGGAGACGGCGGGGCGGGTGTCGTATTTGCTGGGCAAGTTGGAGGGGAGTCAGAGGAAGATTGAGGAGTCGGAGGGGGAGATGGTTGGGTTGAAGAAGATTCTTGTGGAGGAGAATTAGGGGTAGTACTGCAGGGGGGGGGGGGTTGTGTATGAGTATTGGGTACTAGGTATTGAGTAGGGAGGTAGTTTACTGTGTGTATCCAAGCATGAAGCATTGATATTGAGTAGTTGACTCTTTTCTTCTACAAGTCGTCATTCAAGTTGCAACTCTATCGACTGGCAATGCTTTCGAGCGGTCATAAGTCCCAAAACATCATTCCGTATGTTATGCTGCCCTTCTATTCCCCATTCAAGCCCCAGACTGTCCTCTAACCACCGCTCATCAAAGTGCAGACCTTTCTTTCATCGCGTTTTCCATCAACATAACCTATCAATCCAACAGCCCCATTCCGTCACACCCCCCCCCTATCCCATGCTCGGTGTCCAAAGAGAACCCCCCTCAAAAATTCCGCCCCAAAGCCCCCATAACCTTCTCCTTCAGATCCGACAAATCCTTGTCCTTCTGCATCATCTCGACCGTCAAAGCCTGATACTTCCTCTGCCAGTACTCCTTCGAATGCAATTTCCCATGCCCATCTCCCCCCACCGCATCATCAAGACGCGGCTCCTCCCCATTCGCTTGCTGCGTCTTCTTATTCGCCTTTGCCCACATCGTCGCTGGCACGACCTGCTCAAACGTAAAACCACCCTTGATTTCACCAAACTGGTAATTCCACTCACACTTGAACGTAAACTGGCCATCTTGTTCTCCAAGCCGTGTACACTTTGGTCTCGTCCTCACAAGGGTCGTTGATCCTGCCAACGCGGCAAGATTGATGAGAAATGCCTGCGGGGAGGTGGCTGTCTTGTACATGGTCTGTAGGGTTGCGTGGACCATGGCGACGGACTGCGCGAGGTCGACTGGCGGGGTGGAATGGCCGTTTTGGTCGCACCAGGATGCTTCGGTCATGGAGCGCGTGAAATAGGCGACGAGGAGGTCAACGTTGGTGCGGTTTTCCATCTTGTCAAAGTAAAAGTCCTCGACTTCTTCGTCTACTGCGAGGCTTGATGTGTCTTTTGCGCGGACACTTGGCTGTGATTGCTGTTCGTAGGCATCTGCGGCTTCTTTGGCGAGTCGTTGCCAGCCTTCTTGGTCCTTTTCGTTTTCTGTAATGGGCTGCCCGCTTCTTCTGTCATTGGTGCGAGACGCTTGAGTTCCTTTGGAAGGCGCTGGGGTTGGGAGCGGCACTGATGGTGTCAGTGGTGGAGGAGGGGTGGCTAGTCGGACTGAGCCTCCAGGCCGTTCAGGCACTTGCAGTGATATACTTGGCCGCGCTGGTCTTGCGTCCTCGTATGACGAGGGCTGGGTGTATTGCTGTCCCTGGAGAGGAGCTTGTGAGCCGAGATGGTGGCCATTCGTAGCCATATAAGAATGATGGTGATCGGGGCGACTTTGCAATGGAAGCGCAGCGGATTGTGGCGGCGGTAATGGCGGTTGCGGTTCTCTGTGAAACTGCGCGTTTTGGGAAGTCTCCTGGGTTGACGGCCAAGTCGGGTTGTAGTGCGCTGCATCGTCCATAGATGTACGTTTCATGGGAGGCCGTCCTCTTGTTCGAGTACCAGGTTCCTGGCCAGCTGTTTTCCAGGCTGATGACACGTTCTTTGCCCCTCGTCTGGTATTTACCGGTTTGCCTTTGCCGGGTGTCACTGCTGAGCGAGGCTCCAGAGCATCGTCCCAGAATGATTCCCTCGTCGTAGGCGTCATTGCAGAATGCGGCCACCGGTTTGCTGACGTCTCCAGAGAAGAGTCATGGTGTGTCCATGCGGTCTGATTGTGTGTTCTCGACTGGTCCGAGGGCATGCCCGATCCAGCACCCGGATGCGCCGACCAAGGCTCGGATGGCCCTTGGCGATATGCGTCTATCCCCGTCAAGGGAATAGATAACCGCGGCCGTTGAAGGGAAGATGCGATAACGCCATCTTCTTCAGGTCTCTTTCGGCCCCTTCTAGGCCGGATATAAGGCAATAGTGCCCTCAGAGCCATATCATCCTCAATCGCGACGCCATCACGAAGGGGAATGCCAACGGGATTGGGATCAGACGGAATTCTGGTCCAGTAATCATTGGGTATGTTCATGAGGTATTCGAAAAAGGCCTTGACATGCATCGAGTTCATCCATTTCTATGCGCCCCGCCGAGCCCCCTGTATGTTAGTGACACAAGACGCAGACAACAAAAACGCAACAGTATTAGAGTTTGGCTTGCTTATGTTTCTTGTCTTTTCCGGCCACGGCGTCAGGGAAATCTCGCTCACCTTCAAGCGCACCCCATACTGGGCCACCTTCTGAGCACTTTCGTCCTTTGCGGGATCGGGCGGCTCAACGCCGAGCGTAGTTGTGAGTTCCGCCCATGTCTTGATCTCCCTTTGGTAGAACTTTTGAACCAGCTCGAAAATTGTGAAAGTATCAAACACTTTTCCACAGCTCTTTGGCGGCGTCCGGAAAGCCTCTCTCAGGCTTTCCGTGTCCACAGACAGGGGCAGAGCTGGATTACAATAGAAGATGAAGCTCACATAAGCGTCCTCGATGGTTGATGCATTGACTCGTCGATCTGGCAAGGCGAGGGTGGGTCCCACGACAGATACATGTGATCGAGATGCCGGCGTGGCCTCTTCGTTGTCAGGGTCCCGAGCGTTCATGGCCCTGCAGGCGGGATTTGAGTACGGTAAGGAGCCGAGACTTGAATAAAATCTTCCGAGATTCGCCTCGGGCCCTCGTAAACCCTGCGGCGATGGAGCTGGTGACCACGCCTGGGGACTCCCTCAAAGACTCCTTACATGAATGTATGGGCCGTTGCTGGGATAAGTTGTGTAATATGTAGGGAGTACTCAATCGAGCTTTGATATTTGCCCCTTCTAAGCCCGGTAATGAAGGGTGAGCAGGGATCGCAGTGATTTACCCCGAATGCGGATGCGTGCAAAGCCTAACGGTCGCGCACGGAGATGTCCCTGATGGGAAACCGCAAAAGGGTCTGGTTGGAGAAGGGCCTGCTCCTACAACCCGGCATGCATGCGGCGTGCGTGCGTATGCGCGTGCGAGAGGATGAGATGGGCAATCGATGTTGTAGGTATGTTGTAGGTATGTTGTATGTTGTATGTACGGTGTATGTATGTATGTATGTAATTAGGTTCCTGAGACTCGGGGGAAAATTGGGCAAAATGAGCAAGAAGGATCCAGTTGCACGTCGAGCAGCGGACACAGACACGTGTGCTCATCGGCTCATCGGCTCATCGGCCGAATGTCAAGCGCAAAAGCATGACGATTGATGAGATAAAACCTAAACCTAAATCCGCTCACACGAACCCCGCCCCGGTTCCTACGCGGTTGCCTACCCGGTGGCCAACTTCCAACTCCGGCGCCGACTTCGACACGGAGCCCCCCCGTCCGACCTTGTACGGCCATGTGCGCCTTATTCAGTCCAATCACATCATTGCCCGCTGCCAGTGGCCAGTGGCGTACAGTGGCGTACAGTGGCCACAAAGGACTCGGGACTCGGGAGTCAAGAGACCACAAAGGCAGATCACGAAGCGACATCAGACCGAGCCTTCACATATTCTAGAGCCATGCTGATGCATTGTGTGTAGCCTCGGAGGGTCTAGGCATGTGTCCCAGAATCAAGGTCAAGAAGCAGCGCTTCAATTTGGAGAAACGATGCAGAAAAGAGGAGCTCTCGATTCGCCACTAGCTCATCGTCCAGCACGCAATACAGGAGGTCTGACAAATGCGACAAAATGCGCGGGCGGAGGCATAACGACACCCATGGGCGACCCTTGAACTTGAAGCTTAGAAGATGGGCAGCGGAAAGAGAGGATTTCACTGCTAGCAGAGGCCCTCCTTGATTTCAAATCGGTCTGTTCCCTCTATAATAAGGTTTAGATATAAAACGACGACGTCCCTCTCATTCACGAGGACCCAGGTCTAGTCGGCTCCCTTCACTCGATCTTTCCCAACATATATTCTACCCGTCCGCTCTGGCCATCAACAGCTTCTCTGCATACATCTTTTTTCAAGAACCTCGCCATCTTGTCACGAAAGACAACCCGCAGTCCGCCACAGTCATGTCCTCAATACCCCGCGGCGACGTAACCGCCTCACTACACTTCTACGCCTCTCCAACAGACTCATCCCCCCCCTTCAACTACGTCGAAACTCCTCCCCCCGGCGAACCCCAGCGCAACTACTCCGACACCATCCAACCCACCCTCATCCACGACCTCCGCGGCTCCGAGACCCTCCCAACCCTCGACCACGACGCCTTCCAGATCCTACAAAACATCCCCCCCTCCTCCGAAACATCCTTCACAGACCCCGACTCCATCAAAGAAAACTACTACCCCGAAGTAGAAGCCCTCCTCCTCTCCTCCATCCCAGGCTCCTCCAAGATTCACATCTTCGACCACACCATCCGCCGCGCCGACCCAAACGCTCCCCGCAGCCCAGTCCTACGCGTACACATCGACCAGACGGCGCCGAGCGTAGAAAAGCGCATACGGCGGTACTTTCCCGTCGAGGACGCAGAGAAGCTCCTCAGGGGCCGGTATCGCATCGTCAATGTATGGAGGCCGTTAAATAAAGGACCCGTGGAGTCTTTTCCGCTGGCGTTTGCATCGTCGGCGACGTTGGAGGATGGAGATGTGGTGCCGATTGAGCACCGCTATCGGGATGGCTACGTGGGGCAAATCGCGGCGATTCGGTATAATGCTGCGCAGAAATGGTATTATCTGAGTGGCATGACGGGGAGTGAGAGGGTGTTGCTGGAGTGTTTTGATAGTGAGTCGTTGAAGGAGGGGAGTCGGATTGGGGGGAGGGTGCCTCATACGGCGTTTGTGCATCCTCGGACGGGGGATGGGGCGGAGGGGAGGGAGAGTATTGAAGTGAGGGCTTTGGTGTTTGGGCCGTAATTAAAGCCTGGAGACATGATTGCCGTGTTGGACAGAGATTGGGTCATTGATATGCTTTTGGCGGATGGGTACATGATGAGTACTACGGGCGTTGCGTTGCGTAGGTACATACATACATCAAACGTTATGAGCCTGCCTGTCTGGCACTTACTATGAAAAATATCTGCTTCACATACCAAAACACCAAACTCCTAAGCAATGAATGCCAGGACACTTCTGCTGAGTACACTTTGCCCACTGCCTAGTACTGAGGAAGTCTATATCTAGAGCCACAAAGACATGACACATCACACGTCTCTTCCCTTCAACACCTCTCATGGCCATATGACCCAAGACGCAAACCCCCTAGAACCATCCCCAACACCCTCCAGACCCAAAGATCACACAAGCTTCGGCTTCAGTATGGATGTAGATCCTCCATGGATGTAATACACTCCAACGGACACACATTCCACAATGCACATCAAGAATAGCAAGTCAAAAAGCATACCAGTCCATTCCATTTCATTAGCGCCTACGCATACCTATGCTAGCCACACCAAGAACAAACATAAACCCAAAAAAACAAACACAATGACTTTAGGCAAGCAGCCAAAGTAACACCTCGCACGCAAGACCCCTTATTTTCCTGACCTCCTTCTAAAATCCCCTTCCGTCGAGTGGCCCAGCTCACCAACCCGCCAACCCGCCAACCCGCCAACCCGCCAACCCGCCAACCCGCCAACCCGCCGCCCAGAAAACAGAAAACAGAAAACAGAAAACAGAAAACAGAAAACAGAAATAGAAAACCATTAATTCATGACCCATCCGGTCTAATAATCTGTTGTGTAAAGAAAGCCTCCTAGGCCAAAAAAAAAACCGTCATAACAAAAACAAGCACACCAAGGAACGAATCGACCATGTCCAAAGGTGAACAGGTAAAGAAAAAAAAAGTGTCTAACCCAAGGTAGGTGAGACTCCGTATGTGAAAAGTCAACATGAAAAGAAGCATGGCATGCTATTTGTGCAAAAAGTAACGCGCCACCTGATATCTGTAGAGACGTATCGTAACAAGTCAAGTCGAGTAAGTTCCTTGCTCGTCTTCCAGTTTCATGGTGTACCCCACCCCTTGATGCGGCAAAGTCGAGCGCCGCTCTCCGGCTCCTGCCGCACAATCAAATGTGATCGGAAGCGGCAGGCTCGTATGGATCAGATCGTCTGGCCACCATGACAGAAAAGTTCCAGCGCGAGTAAGACATGACATATCGCGATCAGCTGCAAAGGATTTGATACGAGACGAATCTTGTGCCGCGCTTCGATCCATATGCTTCAAATGCCTTGGAAGTTGCACGCTCTGATTTCTCAGAAGAAAAAAAACACCTCCTGAGGAGTAGGAGAACAGTAGGATGCAAAACAATAAAGAGAGCGCAAAAAGAGAAGAACAGTCTTTGTCGAGGTAATGTAAAAGACCTCTTATTGAGCTCGACGACCTCGGCCCCTTGCAGCGCCAGTCGTGCCCTGTCGAGTCGTGGTGCCGTTGACACTATTCTGTCTACTCATGGGGACTGCGGATGGCCCTGCAAGAGGTTGGCCCCCGTTCGAGGGACTCGGCTGGTCACGCATGCTGCTGGTAGGGATGCCGAGCGTCTCACGCAGAACGTCCGGATCGCCTCTCGTGGCAGAGGTGATGGCAACAAAGCGCCCCTTTTGGTATGGCGTCGAGACGGCCTCCAGAATCCTGCGCAGACCCGTGGGGGCGTCGAGATGTGCGCCAGGCTTGTGCGTCTGATCATACTGCTTCAGGAATCCCATGACCGACAGGTCTGATGAGATGTCATCCTGCGAAAGGGGCACCGGGTAGTTCTGGTCTGCACTGCGGGGATACGGCTTCAGATACTGCTGCGGGACGTGGGGCGGCATCTTGGGAGGCTCTTGGGCGTGCATAAGGTCCAAGTTGGCGGGAATCTCAAAGTTGGCAATTCCTTCTACGCCTAGGATCTTGTCGTCCAAAAAGTTGGCGCTCGCGCCACCTCCCCGGGTGCTTCGTGTCACGTGAGAAACATTGCGTTCCATCAGGGACGCCGAAGTGGCAACATCGCCATCGTTGTCGTCTCCGTTGGGCGTGTCACTGTCTTCGGGAGAGGAGGCCTGCCCGTTTACGCGATTGCGCAGGATGTATTGGTGTGCGGCCAAAGCAGCCGTGTTGTAATGCAATGACAGCTCCTTGTCGGTAAAGAGCTTGTCAATGCTGTAGATGGGCCCGTTCTGCTTCGCCGCAGTACGAGCTTTCTCCGACTGCCACAAGGGCGTGGTGCTGTTAGGATCCAGGGCACGTCGAAGTGGCGCTGGCGAGCCATCATCATCACCTGGGTGTCGCTTCCTTTTCTTGTCCGAGAACAGTTGCATATCTTCGGCATCTTTGCGAAGCCGCGTGGCCCTCTTTCCATGGGTCCCTCCAGGGCTGCCAGGGTTTGTGAGACTGAAGTGGTTGGGATTTAGAAGTAAAGCGCTCGAGTCGTTGATCTCGAGCACTTCCTTTTCCCTACTCAATCTATTCTTCTTTTGCGTGAGCGTGTTGATCAGCCGGTCACGCAGGGTGCCGGTGAGAGCTCCGTGCTCGCGCTTGGCAGTCTCGACCTTGTAGACATATGTGTTGTGGTATTCTCGCACTTTTCGATCGTACTCATTCTGTTGGTCGTCATGAGAAGAAGTCTTCGTATTAGCCAATGATCGATCTTGAAATATGGGAATTGTTTTGCATATCCTCTTCATCTTCAACAATACACTTGGTCGGCGGGGGTGGGTGTGAAAGTGTCCTGTAAGACTTGCCTTGGACTGCGTCATTTGGAAGTCGCGTATCTCGATGAGATCTTCAATCTCGTCTAGGAATTTGGGAAACTTGATGCCGGCCATATCCATGAGGCTCCGGCCGTTCTCAGCAAGAACAGGAGGACCCTGAGTCTGTCTATGTTCCTGTTGAAGCTTGGCTGACACCTCCAAGGCATTTGAAGCATACGGATCGAACCGCTGCACAAGATTCGTCTCGTACTGAATCTTTTGCAGCTGGTCGCGATACGTCAGGTCCTGCTCACGCTGTAATTTTTCTGTCATGGTGGCCAGACGATCCATTAGAGCCTGCCGCTTCCGATCACGTTTTGATTGTGCGGCAGGAGCCGGAGAGCGCCGCTCGACTTTGCCGCTCATGGTGGATAGAGCTGCGTTGTCGCTGGCAGCCATTTCCGTACCACAGAAATTGCCTTTGGCAGTGAAGGTCGGTGAGAAAGAGGGGAGATGTCGAGAAAGAAGATGGAAGGAGAGGAACAAGAGTCAAGCACAATGTGTAGAGGAATATATCATCCACAATTCCCGTACATAGCCTGCAAACACAACAGAAAGCAGCTGCACGATGACAGGAACAACTCCTGTTTGAACTCAGCTCCAACGTGTAGTGAACGTCTTATGTGCCAAGCGGTCGGCGAAGAGCAAACGTGTGACAAAGAAAGTGGCACAAGCTGGCCAGCCCGAATTTTGTTTGAGATGGCGCGAGTAGGAGAGAACCAGAGGGGATAGAGAAGGTTAATAAAGGGAGGCAACTTTCCGTCTGGGCAAATTAAATCAGTAAGTTCTCTCAGGCAGACAAAGTCGGATGCCAAGATCACATCGGAGACAAAGAGTGGGCGAGAGTTGACAGTCCAGCTTAAGTCGGCCAAGACGGGAACACTTCTTCTTGCCGCTCTGCTGCAGTCCGGGGCATATTCGAGCGGCTGAGGCAATGACCGAACGTGTTAGCCCGGCGGCACTACCTCACCGCCTGCCGGTTCTACCAAGCCACGCCAGCGGGAGAGACCTGATTGGCTGTACTTGGCTTGGCCTAGCCCCAAGGGGCAACGCCGTACCCTACGACCCGTACCCCACGGCTTGCGGCATCTGTTTGCCAAGTGACAAATAAGATCAAGTGACGCACACACAGCGCAAAACGTAATTTTCACGGCCGTCTGGCTGTTCCTATCACGTCTTATCAACGAGGCTATTCTATATCACAATTGATGGTGTGAGTGGAGACTCGCTTGAGTGGATGATTCGACAATCCGTGTCACTGATGCGTGAAGTATTACCCATGTATACGTACGTACTCCGTACGTGTGCCAAGTTGAAAGTGATAGTTTTCGAACGTGTGGACAGCAGCCATTTACCAGCTGCCACATGCTCCTGTGAAACCATTGCAACCTTCCCGGTGCAAAAAGTCGAACGGTTCACACTTCTCAACTCGAAGTTATCATCGTAGCCATCACAAACATCGCGGACCAGAATACAATGTTTCGAAAGATGCAAGTTCTCGTCTTCATTGTCATCGTCGTAGTCATTAGTTCATGTAGTTACAAGCCGTTCCTCAGCTTCTGCAATTGACTGAGAAGCCCAAACCCGCCAGGCACTTTACTTTCCTCTCCATCCTGCGTCATTCCCTGCGTGCTGGCCGCCGCTTTATCCTCCCTCCTGGCCGCCTGATCCATCTCTTTCATCAAGTCTCTGTGCCTATCCTCGACCATCTTGGCCAAGCTCTCTATGAATTTATTCCGGCCCCTTTCCTCCGCGGTGTCTTTCCACACCGTCGTCAGCGTCTTGAGCTCCTCAATCCTGGCCGCTGACTTCTCTATGCCCTCGACAGGATCGCCACTCTTGTATAGGAGATTGGAAATCTCGTCGCGGAGTCCCTTGAGGACCTGTTGCCCCTTGTCTTCGGAGCTCTGCTGCGCTGATCCAGGCTCGGGTGCCGAGACGGACAGGAAGCCGGAGCTGACAGATACCTCGGACGGCGGAAAGACGAATTCCATGGCGTCGCCAAAGACTTTGATGACGGAGTCGAGTCGTGCGCGCACCAGCGTTAATCTTTGCAACTGCTTGACGTATTCAGGGTTGGTGGGATTGGCGCCGTGACTGTCATCCGCAGTCTTGCCAGGTACATCCGGAGAGGGCACAGGAACAATTGCGTCGCTCTTATCCTCGACTTCTTCATGCGTCGCTTTATTCGCCGTTGATTCCTTCTTGTTCCCGTCTTCTCGGCTCAAGCCGCCCGGGACAAATTTATTAATATCGTCTCGCAATGTCTCGTGCAATGTTTCCGACAAGCCTAGCGCTTCACCTCTCAGCAACTCGACTTCGTAGGCGAGACGACTTCCGCTCCGCAGGATATCGTCCGTCAGCTGAGTAAGTGTTTCGGACATTCGCGTAGTCTGCGCATTGAGCTGCGACAACAGGGTCTGCGTCTGGGTAGATAGCTCTGGAAGGGGCACAGCATTGTGGGCAGACGAGTAGGTTGTGCCTTTAGCAGCGAGAGGGGGTAGAGCGGCGTTGAGATACGAAGCGGCATCAAAGGCAGGATTGAGAAAATCGCGAAGGAATTCGTCAGAGGTATGAGTCGACTTGGGTTGGATGGCGGCGTCGGAGGGGTTCGGGGCGGTTTGGCCAGCTCTTATGGGTAACGAGACAACATTGCTGCTCGTCCGTTGATGGCTATGTGCTTGAACCGATGCCATCGCGAGCCGTCACGCGCAACGGTTGCCGGTGCACCAATGGCGGACCTGCGAACGATGAACGAGATGCTGTTTGATCAGGTTCAGATTTTCAGATGATGAAGTCGCGGCTGCGGAAGTGGCGGTTCATGCAGATGAGGCGGAGCCGAATGCAATGTCAGAGTCAGAGTCAGACACTTGCAGGGTCCCGTTCCGTGTTCCCACACCTCCATCATCGATGCTATAATCGACCTCCGCCTTTCTGCATCTTCACCCCCCATGCGCCTTTCTGCCTTCTGCCAATCCACAGATCCAGACATGAGCGAGGCCGACGAAATGCGCGTAGACCCTGCGAGAGCCCAAGCTCTCATTGCACAGCTCACCTCTGTTAAGGACCGCATCGGCGCCCTGGCAAATGGCCGAAACGTATGTCAGTCACGGCAGAATCCCTGCAGCTTTATACACACGTAGAGACCGTCCACCTACATACGTGAATTCAGACAGGAGACGATCCAGCCCTATCCCGACGATATGTCTCTTCTTCTCTTGCACTAGAACTATCGTCCTGACTTGTAAAGCAGATTCGGCTGGTAGCCGTGTCCAAATTGAAGCCGGCAAATGACATCCTGGCTCTTCATCAAGCACCAACCTCTCATGAGCACTTTGGCGAGAATTACGCCCAGGAGCTGTCGCAAAAGGCACAGCTGCTTCCTGGGAGCATCAAATGGCACTTTATTGGTGGCCTACAATCTGGTACTCATTGCATCCGCCCTCTACTCTAAATTCTATCCATTCTTTCTCGGTTACAGCATCAGTCTCGCATAAATGACAGCTTCGTGACTAACACAGCAACAACAACCAGGCCACTGCAAGACCCTCGCCAAAATCCCTAACCTCTTCTGCGTATCATCCATAGATACCCTCAAAAAGGCCACCCTCCTCAACTCCTCCCGCGGTAACCTCCTCACCTCAGATCCGTCTCTGCCCAAGATCTCGGTACACGTACAGGTTAACACGTCCGGGGAGGAAGCCAAGTCGGGGTGTGCACCAGGAGAAGAAACCGTCTCGCTGTGCCGCGAAATTATCAACTCGTGTCCCAACCTGCATCTGCTAGGTCTCATGACAATTGGTGCTATTGCACGAAGCAAGGCCACTACGGCAGATAACAGGAACGAAGACTTTGTGGCTTTGACGGAACAGAGGGACTTGGTCAGCAAGGAGTTGGGCTTGGAGGAGGGCAGATTGGAGCTGAGTATGGGAATGAGTGAGGACTTTGAGGGGGCTGTCACGATGGGGAGCGCAGAGGTGAGGGTTGGGAGTACCATATTTGGCCAGCGGCCTGCGCGGGCTGATGCCGTTCTCAAGCAATGACCATCATCACATTCACAAGTCAGAAAGGAATGATGGACTTTTATAGGTAGGCGGTTGAACGCAGCTCAAAGTCTTGTATCTGCGCCGGCAGGTAAAGATGACTATAGGTAATCATGTATAACACCCATTTGAGCCCAGGCGTCATGTGCTGTGTATCAGTCACAAGACTCACAGCCACACAACGCAACGCAATGCGACGCAGAAATGTTACAAGTCATTCCGGACAATACAGATTTCATGACGAAGACGCCGTAAGATGCAGCGTTCTCGCGAGCATGAACTCCACTGTCGATGGCAAGCAGGCTTCGCGCGGGGAAGCCCGTCTTACAAGTTACAGTACAACGTCAAATCAACTGTATTACAGCTTCTTCCATTGGTAGCCCACTTGACGAGATACGCCAGAAACGGAATGCTCAACGCATAACACACCATTTCCCACGTGCCACTGCATGATACTATCGCCGATCTACCACCAGCAAACGAGAAAGACGTCTAGACTCTGGCGCCCATGCAGCTTGATTGGCCTTGATTACCCTACCCGTAAGTCCTCGAGAAATATGAGCCTCAGGCGAGACGAGGTGGAGAGAAGAGAGAAATGTGAATCAAAGAGGGGGAAACTGTCCACGTATTTCAAGCTCCCATCATCCATCCGCAAAGTTGGCTTCCGATTTTCGGTGAGCCCCCTCCGCCGAAGAAAAAAAAAAAACCCCCCTTCCCAGCAATTCCTTAACACCGAAAATCTGTCGCCGCGATGCCTTGTCCTCAACGAGAGGTCTGTACACAGTACTTCATCTTCTACACTTGTGCACATGGCATCAACACCAAGTTCGTGAGGTGTGAGCGCCATGAGAATACAGAGAATGAGCGATGCCGCACGGGGGTCTGGGAGCGCGTGAGGGAGAAGAAGAGTACCCATGATTGTCCTTCTTGCATGTTTGCTGCTCAGAGAGAGAGGAGGAGGAGGGGCCCTCACCGCGAGGTAATGTGACCGAAGCTGGAATTAGAGGGGGGGGGGGGGGGGGGGGGGGGGGGGAGAGTCTAAAATCCAGGATGTCGTAGATAAGATGTAGGAGGCGCAAGGTTCGAGTTTTTGGGGGGATTATGTGGATGGTTGAGACGGCTTGGTAGATGGCAACTTGTGTGTAGTCTAGTGGCCGATCTATCATTCATCTCAGAGCGGGTTGTTCGAGCATTCTTATTCTGTTCTCTTGTCCAAATTCTGCTCCGTGTTTTCGCTTTCATTCAGGATTCCTTCAGGTCACTAAACGACTCCATTTCGAGTTGCCAACGAGTTGTATCTGTCAATGTCTTTGTAAACTTGTTCATGTTGTGCAGTCACACCGATCTCCCACGAAAAGCTGGCGAGCGCTGGATCAGTAGTTGGGTCGGTGACGACCAGCGAATACCCGGTGTTGTATGTTATTTTTGGTGTTTTTGTCTTCTAAGTGGTGTTTTTTTTTTAGCTAAGTGAAGAATCGTTGAGCACATAGTCCTGTAAGACTACAGAGCTATTGGGCATTTGCCATTGTAACAGGCTACAGCGTGTGCCTACGTTACGTACTCGAATTGATGCCAGTTCTTGCATGCTTTGCACGACTAATGTAGCAATAGCATACATGAGGGAGTCGGCCCCTAAATTTCGGCCAGAAATGTTGTTTACCATTATGTTTTGAGACATGTAGTCAATAGTGGCCTATATACAGTCCTTCATGTCCATCGCATTCATACAGCTGATGCTCCCGTGAACCACATCCGAACGCAAGATAAAAAAGAGGCGTAGAAGTAATACTGCCAATCGCAAGTGCTCACTCCTCTTCATGCAGCGAGACTTCCCCCTCCCTCGCCTATGTGATTTGCTAATCTCTCAAACGTGTATGCTTCCGTCCATTAACGCCATAATGCTTTCCGTACACTAACCCTGCTAAAACGCGAGAAGTAAACTATTTTCACGCAATCTGCCTTTCCCTACTAAATACTGGACCATAGCATTCCCATAAATCAGGAATATCCCCTCAGGTCTACGAGCGGTAGTCCGGAGTGATTGGCTGGCCTTTTTCGAGTCTATCCTGCATCATCTTGAGAAAGACTGAAGGGACCGACTCGTCGGTAGCACGTATGGTAAGTCGAATCATCTAAATCACGCATTAGCCTCGCACAGCATTTGCATACCACCTCATATAGCAAAGCGGAGAAAATAGAGGAGGGTGGAGGGAAAAGATTATCGAAGAAGAGGAGGCTGAAGGAAGGGATATTCACCTGAGTAGAGTAGTTGGGCTCAAGACGCAACAGACAGCCAAACTTTCCCCCTTCAGACGTGTGCAAAACACTAGCGCCCACCACATTCTTGGGATTCGGATCCACCATATCCAATAAACGCCATCGAAAGCCCTCGACGGTATTCTTAACAAACGACTCGCTTATCTCTTTCCTGGTTCCGCTAACACCGAAAATGGCCTGTGCCTCGCGAGAGCCAGCCCCAATCTGCTTCCAGCGCTTGAAGAAGTCCTCGGCAGACAGGTCCGCAGGGTCCATAAACTTATGCGCAGCAATGGGCAACTTGAGAGTCACGGCTTGCAGAGCACCAGCTAGGTAACTGATACGCATGGTCGGGCTCTTCTCAAAGACGCGTTTCGATTCAAACATGACAACTTGCTGCGTTTGGCCGCCGGGCGCTACGGTGCTGTCCGGAAGACCCTTGACATCCCATGACAGCTTGCTCTTCTCGCTTTGGTCTAGGTCGAGTGTTGTGGTGAACGAGGTCATGGGGGACGGTGATTTGTTGGAGAAATAGGTAATAAGGCACGCCATCTGGCCGCGGTATTCTGACCGAACACCTATTTGCACTTGGCCATCCTCATAGAGAATTCCATCGGCGCAGAGCAATAGTCTCTCGAAACCCTTTTCCCAGCCTGGAGACAAGTGCGCGGCACTGGCTAGATTAGGAGCTTTGAGCGCCTTAGCCTCTGCTGCTTGGGCTGAGGTGGCAGTCATGTTCAGGCCGGCAAGATCGCTGGCACCATTGCCACCTCCGTTGGCCCTAGTGTTTCCATTCAATGGCGCGGCGGAGCTGAAAGTTCTCTTAAGGCCTCCCGGCTTTGCCATGCTCAGCTCGCTTCCGTCTGCGTTTGCATCCTTGCCTCCAACGACCCAGGTACGCCGGTCACTGGTGTTGGCGTGCTTTTGATGCAACCGGGATAGGAGAGCGGATTCTCGCTCAGGGAACGGCGGCATCTCATCGCATACCGTCCTGAGAAGATCATCCGTAGGCATGTTCGCCAAGGTCAGATACTCGCATGCTCGCTGCTGCATCTCTGAGTCCAAGGTATGGCTGTAGAACTCAAACGTGTGAAGGAGCTGCGGCTTGATCTCGGGGAAAAGGTTGACGAATTTGATGAAGCAGGACAATATCATGGCTCTCGTACTGGGAGAGCAGCCAGGAAGCTTCCCGTGAAGAGCCATAAACTGCTCGATTGGACTGCATCGAGGCTGATCGGCGACTAGGTGACCAAACTCGCCTGTGATGTACGCTCCAATCTTGACCAGCGTCTCGTGGCAGTGATCAGACTTGACGTACTGCAGTGCAGTCTGTGCCGTGTACACCTGAAGCTCCTCATTATTGGTGACGATCTGGATGACACGCTGCCAGACCTCGTCGCTGACATGGTCACCAGCCATGGCAATCAAGCGCAGCGAAATGTCGACATACCACTGAACGTCGGTTGCATACTTTTCAGTGAGAATGGCAATCTTGAGAACCATTTCCTCACGAATGGCAAAGTCTGCATTCTGCAGGAATTGCAGCAGCTCGCCCACAATGATCTTCGCGTTGGTGGCGTCGCACATACTGTACAAGAGATCCAGTCCTTTCCGACGAACGCTAATGTCTCGATCTTTCAGGGATCCCAAAATAATGTCCTGGTGCTGCTTGATAGGTATCAGGGTTTCGGTTCGGGCAGCGAGATGCGTCATTGCTTCCAAGCCGAGATACCGGACATTTGTTTCTCTGCTCTGAATGAACCGGCCAAGACGAGAAGAAATTTGCTTCATGAGGGCATGCTCTGTGTCCAAATGGATGATGAGGTTTATGGCTTCGAACAATACGGCGTTTTGTGCATTGTTTTGTTGAACGTTCTTCTGCGCCTCCATGGCAAGGTTCAATATTTTCTGGAGGGATTGTCGTATCATGTCTCGAACGTGTGTGTCTTCTACAATCGTTGTTACCCCCGCTGTTAGCTCGACGAAGCACGGTTTCAATTGTTTCGAGTGCTTATGCTATACAAGCGACTTACCAGAAGGGGAAAAGTATTGCAGCAGTCGAATGAGCTTGATTTGTAGCCAAGGGCAAGGCACCTTGTAATATAGATAGTCGGCGGTATATTCGCCATCGATAACTATGCGCTTCAGTCGGGCCGCAGCTTTGGCATAGGCTCCCTTGTAGCTGTCCAAGTTATCCTGAGCTAGAGCCATGACTAGAGATGTCACGGACAGCGCCACGCCGAGATCAGCATCGTCCATGAGATGGATGATTCGCTCAGCCCACTGAGGCGAGACTATATCCGGATGTTTTCGGTACAGTCGAAGTAATGTCAAGGCTGCCTTTTTCTTGACAAAAGATTTGGAGGTTCTGGGATATATTATCATTAGTCGACAGTGTAAGAAGGACAGAACAAGGGGAGAGGGCTGGTGCGTACGGTGAAATCAACAGTCTATGGACCTCTAAGCTGAGGGCTTCACCCATTTCCCGTCCGCCCACGTTGGCAATTGCATGCAACGCCAAGCAGTTGAAGAGCTCGTTATTATCCAACAAATCTTTTCGTATACTGTTGACCACAAGGTGTAGCAGCTCATGCTTCTCGTGAAGGAACAAAGTCATGGCAAGATAGCCAATCTGCTTCTCCGAGTATTTGTTCGCTGAGATCAGGTTAACAGCCTCCAGATGGCCAAAATCGACATCCCAGCCCAGAATGTAGATGTAGAGGAGCTTGCAGACGTATTTCTTCTTGTGGTAGCCGCTCAGACTGCCGTCTTTAAACTTTTGTCGAATATTGGCCAGTTCCTTGTTGATCCTCTTCTCTTCCAGTTCGCGCGCACGAGCGTTTCTCAGATCGGCGATGAATTGCACCAGGCCTCGCATGTTGGCATTGCCGTTGCCCGAACGGCCAAGGAAGCCGCCTCCGGGTGTCGACATGGTCCACGACTCAAAGGTTGCTCTCGGCCCCTGGCTGGCCGGCGCCGAGTCTCGACGTAGTTGGGCGGTGGGCCTGACAGGCAGAGTAAGGGTCGCAAGTCAACAGCAATAGGGATTGGCTCATGCGTCGATGGCTTCAAACACCAGTCGCATATTCGGCTGTGTCTGGCGTCTGGACGGGTAGCAAGTAGTTATGGGCTTCGTTCGCCTCGTCGCCGTTGAAGGACGGTGGAGGAGGCAGTTTGGCTGTGGCTGCGCCGAGGAGATTATGCCGGCCGGCGTTACGCTAGTCTGCGTGCAATTGCGTGCTTTTGCGTGTGGCGCGACTCGATTTCGTCGCGATAATCGATTAAAGGGATCTCACCCGGAAACTTGCTGGTGAAGTAAGAGATTCGACACTCACGAAAGTGTCAGGAGGGCGTCAATGGGTTGAGGTCGCAGCTGGGTTATTAGCACACTCATTTATTCCCAAGGCTGCGCCTCTAGCTGACAGTTCATGGGGCAAGCCTACATACCTCACAAAGTACCTCCTACATCTTACGTCGTACGGTCGTACATTAAGTACTCCGTACATAGGTACCTATGTACTCCGTACGGAGTACATACTTGAAGATATGGGGACTTGCCCCCATCTGCAGAGGTACCCGTGCGGGGCTATGAGCGGCGAGACGCCCCGGACTGTCTCCAATCGATTGTTGATTGGCTGACAATAATCGATGACCGACACCACCAAGCTTGCTCTCCAGATGAACTTCAAGATGTAGCAAGCATAAATCGATCGCGTCGAAGCCTGACCGGCTCTTCTCTTCTCACGCTGTGTGCATTGGCATCTGTCGGCCTCCCCATAGACATCATATTTGCGATGCACAGCCCTTTCGCCATGTCGGTGTGCGCCAAATCCACCACAGCGCTGAGCAGCACGCGACACCGAATATGCAGCGCCTCTGTGCGAGTGCCATCCATGCCAGCCTGCCATAGCCGACGATCATATGCAGTCCACTCCTCCGCCGCACCCCGTTTCCAAGTATTCAATCGAAGAACCAAGTGGCTGCAAAAGGAGCGGGCGGCGTCAAAGCCAGAACAGAGCCGGGAGGCAGACTATCTGAAGAACGAGGTTGCCTTACGGCTCTCGGAGCGATTGTTGGTAGGGCCGGAACGGAAGCTCCCCTTCATTCATCCACCTCGCTTTGCTTTCGCTTGTCTTTGCCCGTTTCTAGGGGCCCGTCCCGTGAGCGCTTGCTAACAAAAGACATTTTCTGTTCAACAGTACATTAAGCGACATTTCTTGCGAGTGCTCGATCTAGGTGCTCATTCGTGTAACCTGGCGAGGGCGCTCGTCCGCGACAACCCGGATCCGGACCCGGCCGTTCCCATCTCCGCTCCCCTGTCGACGCGAATATCAGAACTGGTTGCCGCAGAATCGTCCGAGTCGATGTTGTATCGCGATTCCGATCATGACTTCAATCAGAAACTCAACATTGTCCGACAGGTATTGCAGGACGAAGAGAGTTTGCCCTTTGAGCCCGAGTCATTTGACCTAGTCATGAGTTCACTGAGCCTGCACTGGATCAATGACCTTCCGGGTATTCTGTCACAAATCAACAGTGTCCTGAAGTCGGACTGTCCCTTCATAGGTGCCATGCTCGGTGGAGACACTCTGTTTGAGCTACGCACCTCGCTGCAATTAGCTGAGCAGGAACGAAGAGGAGGTATCTCGCCGCACGTATCACCGCTCGCAGATGTCCGGGATGTGGGAGGCCTGCTGCAGAAATCAGGCTTCAAGATGCTGACGGTGGATGTGGATGACATCATTGTCGACTATCCGGATACCTTTGCGCTGATGCAGGACCTGCAAGCGATGGGGGAGTCAAACGCCATCTTGGGCCGAGAAATGGGCCCCATTCGCAGAGAAGTGCTCATGGCGAACGACGCCATCTATAAAGCACTACATGGCAACGAGGATGGATCGATTCCAGCCACGTTTCGAGTCATATATATGATAGGGTGGAAAGAGGGGGGTGATCAACCGAAAGCGTTGCCCAGGGGTAGTGGTCAAGTCAACCTAAAGGACATATTAGAAGAGAAGTAAAGACGCGACGCATATATGATACCGAGACAGTCGAACGTCTCTGTATGAGAGAATGGCGTAGATATGTTTCTTGGGATGTGGTACTAATGCTTTCACGGGGTCGTCCTTGATGTGTCAGGGTTTTTTCCTCCAAGTCCTGTCACTGTCCATCACTTGAGACATTGCCATCAAAAGGCGCAAATCTCAACTTGGGCATTCACAAAAGTTGAAGAGCGTCCACCCCCCGAAATCCACCAGTATTCTACACTCTTCGCCAATCCGTCATAGTGCGTCCAATGCATCCCAACCCAGCCACATCGACAACCTTTTCATGCCAGCTAAGAAGCACACTCATCGATGCTGCCGCAGATTCGTTGGAAGCACCTGGTCTGGAGCCAACCTGACTGAAGCCCCCAGTCGGTTGCGGCATGACTTTTGATCCTCTCCCGCCACTCGATTGCCCCATGGACATGCCCTTGTAGCTACGCGTCCCCAAGAAAATCCAAGTCAGTCTCACACGTTCAGACATTTGATGTAGATGTTTCCATTCGGCCGTGGGTTTTGCGCAAACGCCGGGATTCGTCTTACATATACTTCATCAGAACGTCGAGACACTCATTTCCACCCTCTGATTCGTAAAGCTTCTTCAAGAGCGGACTCATTTCGCTGGCCTTGATCGATTGCAGGACTTCGATGATGGTTTGGAGATGTGCGTCCTAGCCACATCAGCATTAGCAAAACACACAAGTTTCCCCATCTCCCTCAGTTGGCTTCGCTTTTTCGTGGTTCACGATATGTTTTTGTATCCCAATGCAGAAGGTCTGCCACGTCCCCGCGATTTCATGTGCCATATTCAAGGAAAAAGGAAAGGAGAAACACACCTTTGCCCCCTCTGTTCCAACATAGACGGGCGTCTCCAAACAGCCCCTCAGCGCGCCTTCAGCATCACCTCCTTGTAGAAGCTGTCTCACTTGTCCAGCAAGTTGGCGCACTTCAGCTTCGCTGATCTCCGGCTGCGGCGGGTGCAGTGTCGAGATGTCAAAGTTGACAGGCGAGTCCTCGTTGTAGGCGTCGATGTTGATGGTCCGCCATGAGTCACCCAGCGTGGCGCTCGTGTGTTGCTGGATTATTGACATGGCGCAAGAGTCGCTGTGTTGGAACCAGATTAAGGGGGGGGGGCTCGGTCAGGCTGAGGAGACGGAGACGGAAGAGTTGCACCTCTGTGGTGGTTTCGACTGGGCCGTGTGGAAGCAAGAGGCGTTGTGGTCCGTGGATGAAGCTGGCTGCGTCACTGGTGGCGGGGCGGGGAGCGAGCGAGCTTGAAGTTGGGAGTCGGGACGGGACTTGCAAGGTGGGGAAGACTTCGTGCGATACAAAATATGTATGTATGTACCTATATTCCTATGTACCTAAGTTGTAAGGTAAATTTGTGTACAGAGTACGGAGTATCGCTGAGCGAACTTGACTTACATACTGCGTAGTGATGCCAATTGTTGACGTGATACAGAGTCCAACGGCAAATCTATTTACCGGTTGGCTGCCACCAGCGCTCCTTCGAGAACACCATCGCATACAACAAGACATTTAGTTCTTCTAGTGCAGTGTCACGCCGCGGCCATTTAGAAGATGCACGTACGCATGTGCACCATAAGAATAGTCAATTATTGCCTGCATTGTAGTCTACAATGGCGAACCTCGGCAACGGAGGCGAAATCGAGTGTGGCCACGAAGATCACACTCAGGCGCATGATGATGGCATTATGTTGAAGGCTGCTGATGCGGCACATAACGCTACCCTATACCATTTTCGTGACGCACATCTGCATTGCGAACGGAACAACTATGTACCTACGGAGTAGTTAAGTCGTCAATCAGAGACCTGCGACCAATTACATACTCCGTAAAAGAAACTTGTTGGAGAGATCTCCTCGTTAAAAGACTTCTTATAGTCCGGGGTGGGAGGGGGTATGTGTAGGCATTATCAGATGACCGTTTTTCAATCCTTGAGTCTAAATCTACATACTCCGTGAGTCCGTACCCATCACGGCACAGAAAATCCTGCATCGGCTGGCATCGCTTGTCCTTGCCACTCCTGTGCCACAGTCAACGCGTCAAGTTCACACAAGACGGGGTGCCGTTGATAAATGACTCGTTCCCGAAGCCCAATTACCCTGGTCAATTGCTCTTCGATCAAGCAGTGCTGTGCAAGACCTTGTTTAGCTCATTTTAGCGACAAAGCTGTTGTTCCTCGAAATGAACCTCAATAGGAACTTGGAAGACATCGAAGCGGAACTTTAGCCTGGCTATTGATCCTACGCACGAAGACTTAAGAGGTCGGGTGTGGCTGGGTGGATCACCTAACTTTCAAATTCGCAGTGCCTTGGCCATGGACTCAATCCTGGAGGAGGTATATTAGAGAGTGGAACCACGGCAATGCAAGATTGGGCACTCTGGACAACGCGGAGTGATGACTGATCAGTGATGAGATAAAAAAGGGGGAAGACATGACACTTTGTCCTTGCTATGGCATGCATATGTAGGTACTGTTTGTGTAGTTACTGGGTCAGCGACGAGACATCGCTGCTGGTTCTTGTTGTATTGAGCGCGAGCCGACTATGGGTTGTAACTTGTGTGAGTCGTGACGTGTCGAATGTATGTAACAAAAACGGTTGTGATGGCGAAGTCGATTTGGACGCGCGTTGAGACATGGCAGAATCCTGATTGGCGCGACATTGAACCATGTTACATACTGGTCTGGCGCTCGAAATGTTCATGAAACTTTCGCTTCATCATTTATTAGGAACTTCTTTCGCTCAATGTTGCCCATGCTGCTTCGCTTCGATCCGGCTTCTAGAAGAACTATGGAACGCGTCATCTGGAAATTAGTCTGTACTCCGAGCTAATATGTAGGAGGTACATGTAGCAGGCTTCTTAGAGCTTTCGATGGGGGTCGGTTGATATCCGTAGCTCCTTGTCCATACCATTGTGGGCCACCACATCCCTGGCGCCCTGGCGCATTGTTCGAACGCGCCTGGCAATTCATTTGCCACCCTCGGCCGGTGTTGAATGACTTGTGTATTCCGTATTGTCCGAGTTGACCTTATTATGCGAGGAACTTCCCGATGGGCAGATTGGACCCCCTTTATGCGTACTTGCTGCTGCGCAATCTGTACATACATATACATAGACTCCCTACTCCGTATTGATTTAAAAATTTACGTGGCTTGGGACCGTGCTGGAAATCTGGTGATCCTTGCAATTTTTGGTTTGATGAAACAAGTAAAACGCTCCAACTCAACCAAATCACGCCTGCAAACACGTGCACCACCAAATCGCGAAGCTGCCGCCGTACTGCGACGGAACGCGTCATTTTCGCGACAGCAGCTAGTGCCAATGCGCGTACACATCATAAGACTAAGTATTGATACAATACTCAGTGGGTGACGAGGCTCGAGTAGCAATAGAGTCCATGACGGCTCAAAGGGTCTCGTGGGTACAGAACGAAGAGGCTTTCCAGAACAGAGTGTGCACCTGTCCTCCTGGGTCGATCGTGCGACTCAAAGGACAGATATGTATGCATTACATGCATAATGGTACTCTTGGCCGATCACGAAGGATTCTGATCTCAGTATGTATACTTTACGCGTGCAACGTGCATACCTACATATGTACATTTGAACTTGTGCTGATAAAAGTCTTGCACCGTGGAGTGCTCAGTGCAATGCGGATCAAGGTCTTGCAAGACAAGAGCCGTGTCTCCTACAAACAGGTGGCCAGCAACTTCTAAGTGGCGACAGATGACAAGGATTCTCGTCAGTGCCATGGAATGCAGACGCTTCTCCACGATCTCTGGATCGCTGAGGTACATACACAGTCCATGGGCGAGCCACACGGAAGTGGCTCATATGGTAACATGTCAAGGTTGTAGTCGTCGGGAACTAGCCGAGTGCTAAATTGCCATGTTTCACGATGCCGCAGGCGGGGCTTGGCCCATCCGCAGTCTGCAGAACAGGCTCAGGCTAATGCAGGAACAACGGGATTAGCCTTGGTCAGCCTTGCTCTGGCAGCACAGCGCGCAGTGTCCATATCTCTCCGTTCCTGGAGAGGGGATGAACGAATCGATTGGCTGACGGGAATGACGTTGGCATTACCTACCTATGCGTTTGCGAATGATCTGCGGATGATGGCCATACTAGGTAGCTTGAGACTATTGATGGCATCCAGCTGGAAAAGGGCGTTGCCGTGATGAGAAGGCCAAAGTTTTTATTCGTCGCCGAGGAATCGAGCGGTGTTTAATCGCATCAGGCGCCTGCTAATCGATTCAATGTTCAGAGGGAAGGTGCGGCGCTTCCTCTTTCCTCGCGAGTCAGGATGCACTCAGCCGACGGCGTCCACGCCTGATTCATATCTATCTCTTGATACAAATTCTTCTCTCGACTTGGACTTCTATATTGTGATACACCAACCAAATGGCTCGCAGCCGTATGGCAGATCTTGTCCCGATGATTGTCATCTTCACCGATTCTCCCCCTTCCCCGATGTACCCCGCAGAGTGCAGCCCTGCATGAGTTAATGCACAGAACAACGTGGTCATCAACGAGCCCAACAACCCTGAACCCGGAGGTTAATGTGATCATACATAGGTGCATGCCCCAACGACGAGAAAAACTTGGGCGCACAAACATGCATCATGTCGTACAACTCTTATACAAGTCCATGCAACGAAGGATGACTCATTTGAGGAACATCAAAAGTCAGCGCAAGTGCGAACGTCTAAGAACCTTGCATCGTCATATTCTTCTGGCAGGCCACGTTATTTAAACGAAACGTGCCTCCTTTTCAACCGCATCTGGCCTCACGCCCGATGGCTTTGGGAGAACACGTTGGTGCCGGTACGACGCTGTAAATTCTCCTCTGGTTTCGTTCAGCGATGAAATACCTCTTGATAGCATCGCCTCCCGTCGCACCGTTGCGCAACGTTGCTGTTTTGCTGCCTTCTTGAGCAGTTCTGCGAAAAAAGGGTGCAGTACCGAACCGGACTCCCCATGTCCATGACCAGCTGCATGATCAATCCCTAGCTTCTAGAACCATTCCTTGCGCCGTCGATGCAAAGCAAGATTCTCTTTCAATTGGAGCCGAAGCAGGGATTTGTTGGCCCGCTTATTGCTAGATCAGTCATCCGAGCTGTCAGGACGACATGACACGGCAGAGCTTCGCACTCTGTGGAATCTTCGATGACTAAAGAGTACTCGTCGATTGCCGTGAGGAGGCGCCCTTCCAATGGTGCGTGCTAACAATGACACTCAAAGATCATGATCAACTCTCGAAAACATGGTACTCAGCACGGCCGCAAGAGTATCACGCTCTCGACGGGGAACCAGTATAAAGTTCCGGGAGAAAAAGGAAATGCCATTGCCGAGCGGAAGAGAAATGAAGCGACACACGAGCGGAGCAAGCCAGACCAGACAACGATGTGCCGATGTATCGGGCACAAAAGAAAAGAGACAAAGAAGCGAGCATCAATTGGTAGCCTAGAGGCGAATGCGCGACGCTGCTTGAGAAGCACTGAGCGCAAGCGTCTGCGTATCTATGTTATGTTACACGATGAAAGCACTTCTAGAATGCGCCGCACTGGACCCCAGATTGTGCTGACGATGTCTGCTCCACATCGTGAATTGGTGCCGAAACGACCGAAGCTACCTATGGGAACATGTTCACAAGGTATCCGGGAGGCGGACGGCAAATCTCGTGCACATGGGGCATAATTACTGGGTACGGAGCAACCGAGCAATACCCAGCAACACAATGAAATCACGCCTCTGCTGTTCGCGTCCGCCAGTGCGAGTCCCGTTTGAGTTGGCAATTGCGAGGCGAACAAAACAGGCCAGCTACCTAGCCCTCGACAACACGACCACCACGGCTTGCCACGACCGCAAGTTGCCCAACCAACAGACACAGACACCCAGACATGGACCCTACCCAACGCCACTTCATACACCTAATAAACCCCTGTCTCTGGCCCGGTCCATGGCTCCGGGGAGCTGGGGCCCATGTCAGGCACCCGACAAAAGAGAATTGAGCCTTGCCCCTGTTTGGCTGGCTTTTAGTCCTCGTTGATGGCGCGCCCCCTTGAACTGACAACAGGAAAGGAGCACAGACAGCGTCATGGCGAGATGAGACCGTTGCATGCCCAACGTCAGTGGCAGAAATAGAGAACCAATTAGTACGTGCCATTTTCTTGCGACATGGCAACTTTGGACTGTCGAGGCGAATGATTGAAGGCGTTGCAAGTATCTAGGTGGCTATGGTCCGACAACATGTGGCTAGGCAGGCAAGTCGGCGCCTGTCACAACTCGCCAAAACGGCCAGCCGAGCTACTCCGTATGCCAGTTGGATGATCAAGGCCGGCCGGCAACAAGTCTCAGGCAAGGCAGCTGGATGGAGATGAAGTCGAGAAATCCGTACGACAGCCAAGATTGGCCTGACCGGCCTTTTTGTCCAATTTGTCCAATGCTGGCGACTTCGTATGGCTCGGATTTTGCCAGCCTCAGATGTCCGTTGTCAGAGGCGCAGAGGCGTGGTCCCGGAAGGACGGAGCTGCGACAAGGGTGTGTCGTGGCTGGTAATAGGCAAGGCCCTCCTTTTCCTTCCTTTTTTTGCCCTTTTTTTATTTTCTTTCGGTTTTTTACTTTTTTTTTCCATGAATGTTACGGGAGTAGGTGCCTTTATTCCCTAAGATCCTGCCGGGGCTAAATCATTCCATCCCTGGTCGTGGACAGCAACAGAATTTTCGGTTTCGCCTTCTTTCTTCTAGCTCGGACTAGGCCATGATTCGGGTGCTGCAAGGTACAAGCGGGAATTCTGCCGCCGAGCCGTCCTCGCGCTGGCCATTCGATGAGCACGCACGGACAGGAAGCAAGTGTTGGGTCAATCCAAAGCTTGCAGCTCAAAAGCGTCTGATCTTCTCGTCGTCCTCTCAATTTCCACCCCCCCCCCCCCTTTCCCTTCACCCCCTTCCCCTTTCCCTTGCCTGCCTTCCCTGCTTCGCAGAGGGACTCACTGACTCTTGACGTGCTTTCTCATCTTGTTGAACCCAGCGAAGAGAAGCAGTTGGGTGTGGGAGAGTCTGCTTCAATTGAACCACACCAGCATTCGTACAAAAGCGCGCTACTTCCACTTCATCTCCCAGATGCCGTTGGTCTCTCCCTCATCTTCAGCCAAGTTGGCGTTCACTTCTGACCTCATGTGTGGAGTGTTGTCTTCTGGTCTTATTCTTGCTCTCGTTGAATCGCTCGCCTGCCTCAGTGATTGATGTTCTTTGTCTCTTGAACTCGAGTGATTTGCGCTCTTCGACTTTCTCCGAGTTTGTTCTCACTTACACGCTTTGGCGCCACCATCTGCTATCCGTCTCTAAAACCTCTGGAATCCACTTTTGCGACAGTTCAAGGTACCTGTCCGTGCCTGACTTGACGTTTCGACCAAGGGCTCCATCATCGTCCCCGCGGGCCATTCTCAAACAGACCCCTTTTTCCTCAAACGACCTTTATTTTCTACTTTGCTTTTCGCAAAAGGCGGGCAACATAGCAATATCTGCTCCATCAGCACCAGGAGAAGCGAACTAGCGAGATTGCCTGCCGTGACAGCTTCTTTGCGTGCATACATCTTATACAGGCCCGACTTCACAGGAACCTACAGCCTCGTTCCGCTGTTACACTTGCACATACCTATAAAGCCGAGCCGTCTTTCACTTTGTACAGCTTTCCAGCTTGCGACATCGATCTCGCCTTGTGTTGCTTCGTTCCAACGCTCCGGTGCCGACTCCTCGCCTCTTTCAATGACACCTACAGTATTTCAGTAACCGCACCGAAACAGTTCCAATATTGTTGGCAACGCCTGCAGCTTGCGCCGGCCACCTCGGCAGTCACCTTCACACTCTTTTTCTCCCTTGTAACATTATCGCCTGCCTTATCCCAACAAGGACCAATACTTCTCTACCTCTATTGGTCAACCATAATCTTTTCCCGTCGTACCAGGTACAGACAAATCCATTCACTGTGAGTCAATGTCGCTTGCAACACACATGACGATTCAATCGCTCTCGCTTGTCTCAAGAGCTTCGGTCTTATGTTCCTTTTCCCCTTGCCCTCAGCACGTCTTGATCCTTTCACCCCCAATGCAGTCCTACGTCCGTGATGGGATAATGATCTTTGAAATAAAGAAAAAACAAAACCATAAGAATGACAGTCTTTGGTCTCTCACTTTTCCTCTTCTTTCTCATGTTAGTACTCTCGAGGCTTTGGCTAATTCAACAAAACCTCTGGCTCAGTTCACACAGCATCGCCTAGCACGCATTTGACTGCTCTTTACACAATGCTACCATCGGGAACTACCATTTGCAATATGGGCCGTGGTGCTTATGACACAACTGGCGTACCTAATAAGCCACCACCAAGACCATCACAACCTCACTGAGGACTGTCGATTTCGAAACCGCGCTGCCGTTGGGGACCTCATTCTCTCAATGAAGGAAACGGAAATGACGTGGTTCTAGCGATCCTGCGGGTCGCAAGCACACCAGCGTTGCCTTATCATCGCTCTCGCATGCACATTTATTCAGTGGCCCTTTCATACTTCATTCGGCCTTCTTATTCCACGATTACATCTATTTAATACCTTCTTTCTATCGGATCTGTACAAAAATCGGCGCAGGGCTAATATACCCTGCTTATCAGCAGCGAGAACACCAAAAGTTTAATTGCTTACTATCGCATAATATTTCGGACCATTCGCACTACTCGACACCCGCATGGAAGAGATGATTTGGAATATTACGCGTTTTCATCCTTAGACAAACCAGTCTCGGAGGCGTTTGGGCCATAGACGGGGACCAAAATTGGGGCGTCCTCCTTTTTTTCTTCTTTTTCACCTTTCATCTGTTCCTTTCATCCTTGTGGCGCCTGTTTAGGGCGTTGGCTTGATTTCTCGTCAAAATTTTGAACTTCTGTTACGGACCTGAGACAATGACAGCGAGCGCGTTTCATGGCATTTGGAGTGCGGGTCTCCTGTCGTTGGAATGGAGACGATGCCCCTCTCGCGACATGTCTTAGATCTGACAGCTCTTTCACATACGGATATGCGATGGGGATTTCGATGAGACGCGGACAGCGACTCACTTTGACAGTACGGTTGCTTCCGTTGAGGATCTGTGCGCGCAGATGCTTCTCTTAATAATGGGCACTCGGTTAGGAACACAGAACAAAAGCTGGTATGGAGTCAATTTTTGCATATTAGACTTTTAATGGGGTTTCGATTGCCGTTCGTATAGGTGATCTTTGGTCTTTTCATCCATGTTGTTTTTATTTCTTCACTTTTTTTCCTTTTTGCGTTTTACTACAAGTCTCTTTTTCTTGTTCTTGCTGGACGCAAATGCCTCCATGCAAAAGCCGCATTTAAGCTGGACGATACGTCTGCAGCAAATTCATGTATCAACACACTAACATGTACAAAACCATCATCGCGATTGCGAGACAGAGGGCGGCTGGGATTTTCGGGGAAGATGGTATGGATGGCACGACCACGCAGCGCCATGTTTTCGCATTTCAACTTGTTGCCGACAAGGAAGACGAAGAGTGTTGGACTCCTTTCCCTTAGAGCTTGCGCTAGTGTAGAATAACAGGCTCACGCCAAACCTTGGGGATAATCAACACACGTATTTCAAACGCAGATTCCGGCACCTGGCCATGTATGATGTAGGCAGGGTATCTGGGTCGTTGAACACAGTTTCAAGAAAGAGAGGGCGGTCCATGAAGTCTGGACATCACCACGCCAGACTGACTGATGACCGTAACTATGGCCCATGGGGTTGAAGCAATTCCTTCTGCTATCACGAGATGCCGGGGTCAGCGCCAAGCACGGCAGCCATAGCAAAACAGGCAAGCCGGCAAGCTTACTCTGGAGTTTTAACCTTGCTCTCAGCAATATGTATGTACAATTACATAGGCATCATTGTATGTACCTGGTATCTGGATTGCCGGCCCCATCGCAAATCGCACTGCCCCCTCTTTTTTTCATCCCGCCCCCTCCCCCTTCCCTTTTACGGAGTACACTCTCTCCCTTTCTCCTCGGGGGAGTTGGGCCGGCGGACGTCCCGAAGAAATAGAAACAGAAGCAGAGACACAGACCGAAAAGTCGACTCAACTGAAACTAGATCCAGGGCAGAATGCTCAGGGGAAGACTGAATGAAGGTCAGCCGGGCAAGGGCTATCATCGACCAACCCATTGAGATGCGTATTCGTGACAGAACAACTGTTGGCCCTTGAGTCTCGACTCTTGAGCCTCGGTGGCGTTGCGCGGCGAGAGAAGAGGGAACAGGGCTTCTACTCGTGAGTCGTGGCCCGTGGGTGTCCTTTTCAAAAGAGGACAACCCATGAGAAACTTTTGAGTCTTGAATTGACTTTACTTGACGTCAACCCAGGCCCACTCTTTTCTTCGGATTGGATACCTAGCTCTACAGAGAACTGCTCATGTGCATACGGAGTACATATGTACATACGTACGCGCACATGCGATACCTACTACATAAATATAAACATAAACATAAACACATGCAAAATGCAAGATGGAAATGGCAAGTGACCGCAAGTCAACTTGCTTTTTTTTTCTGGTGGTTGGTGCCAAAATGGGGGACCGGGGTGAGAAGTGTTCCAAAAAAAAAAAAAAAAAAAAAAAAAAAAAGGCGACAATGGCAGGGGAAGAGAAAAAGGCAACATTAGCGAGCTAGGTACATACATACTCCGTAGACAACAAAAGTTGTGCTTCTCCAATCTTGTCCATTTGGTTGGTCTCCGCTCTGCTCTGCTTCGCATAGTGTACCTAGCTACCTATGTACCTAACCTAGGTACTAGCAATTGATTGCCCATATGCCCAACATCGTCATGCAATCTACTACTGCCATGACAACATGTCGACAGGGTTCAAATGGGGAGATTGTAAGGGGTTTCGTCAGACCATGAGCAACGCCATGGCTCAGGAGCTTCATCTAGGATCTGTTCGGCGCGTTGTTGGCCTCCACGCAATTCATGCGCAGCAGAAACAAAGAAACTCTTTGTCTTCGATACGTATATGTATACGGGCTGAACAAATTTCCGGAAGTCCAAAAAGGAGAGCTTCCCAGAAAGTCTTTTTTTTTTTTTTTTTTTTTTTTT
>SRPN01000132.1:0-61855 GCA_018360045.1 Claviceps capensis | reverse complement strand
ACTGCGTCGCCGCCGCAATGGACCCAGCTTGTTGCAGTGCATGTCGACTCTCTTCGCTGCGCAGGTGTCCCTCCGGGGGCCCTTCCGGGGGATGCCTGCGGCACGCTACCGCCTGCGGCGGACTGCTCTGGGGGATTGTAGGGGCCGTCACAGCACTGTCAGGCACGGCGGGATGGCGGGCGACTGCGTCGCCGGCGCAATGGATGGCAGCCAATCAGAGGCTGCGGACATGATTACGTCTTTTTGTGTCGACTCCACTTTTAGCCTAATATTATTATAGATGGCGGCCACTATGTAACACTTCCCGGCGCTTAGAGGGGCGCGGCCAATGAGGAATCCTAGATTCGTCAATGCAACATCGAAACAACAGAGGTCCGACGAGTGGAGTCGAGAAAGCAATCGTGGAACCTGCCACATGCGAACTTGCTTTGACGTCAGTTGATGCGCGTCTCGTCCTGGTGGCCACGATGTCTTCTGGTGAGCTTTATTAGTGGCGGTGACACGTTGTTGCTGAACCTTCGGGCTCGTGGTGGCCATAGTTATCCAATTCAAGATACATAGTTCCCCGTAGTCCACAAATCTAACAGATGACCACTGCTTTCTACGTGCCGGAAAATGTGCCTCCTGTTCGCTTGCTTCGTTCCCGTGCCGCGTTCCCGCGCCATTCTTATCATCGAGGATCAAGGACAAGACGTCCTAGAACAAAGCTTATGAGCATAGCCCACTGATAGATTCCAATGGAGACAGACACTTAGAGTGAGTGATGATTCTTCATGAGCAGAGCCCGTTGTACAATAGGCTAGGTTATGCAAAGGGACACGGAATTGAGAGTGGACAGGTTGAAGCGAAAGAAACGAGATGCAAAATATTCCGACCAGCAAAACGGATTGCTCATGAGAAGAGTACCTTGAGAAATGAAAGCTCAGTTGGATAGGGCAGCGAGATTTCTCAAGGTAGCAAATAGACCCACAACGAGAGTAAGTAAGATGAAGGTCCAATATTTCTCACAGTATTGTCATAGCCGAAGTCTCCGATATGTTTGCAAACATCTACCGCAAGCCTACTAATACAGCTGCCAGCTAGCTCTGCTCGACTTGGACGTACAACTCGGGGATGCAAAAATAACACACAACGCGACACCGTTATAATGCATCCAACTTCCAAGTGTCCGTTGGAAAGCTAAGTTGTCCTGTGGCAACGGTCTGCATACTGAACTCCAAGACTAGTTCGAACGATTCTCCGGAACGATGATCCCATGGCCAGACTGTAGATGGGCCGTGAGGTAGTCCACCATCACCTTTTTTTGTCCTTTGTACTTGATATCCCTCAATAGCCGTGGCCAGACCCGACGAAGCTTTGCATAACCTGCAAAAAGTTCAAATGAGGTTTCGTGGGTATCATCGTAGCGCCAGATTAGGCACGAGCCACGGCTTTTTCGGTAAGAAATGTCCCCAACCCGGCATGATTGAAACATGTTTGATGTTCCGTGTCCATCTTCTGAAGACGTGATCAAGAGCCATGCTCACGCGCATGGTGTGAAGCTGCAATGTGCATCAATCGTCGAGAGCCCAAATGACGTGTGGTCCACGCGAAGCCACGAAGGAGACACGTTGATCGAAGGCCTTCAGTATGGACTAGTTCGAGTGACATCATGTTTACGTCAAAACTCTCGATATAAATTCAGTCCTCGAAAACAAGAAGCCCCAGTCCAAAGCCTGACCAACAACAGTTCAGTTAGTTCAGTTTCAGCATATAATACATGATATGGAAGAACTGCTTGGATAGATAACCATACGCAGCCAAGAGACTTTAGCAATAACATTCACATGGTATTCGATAGCAAAGAACAACAAACACTCCAGCGTGGACGAGATGAAAAGGAAAAGATTTCATCATTTAGACCGTGACCATTATATCTTGCGGCCGTAGTAGTCAAGATATCCCTAGCCGGCCAACCATGCAATGAAACACAATGGATCATGACTCCGCGCACCGCGATTTTCCAGCCCTCCGCATAAATACCTCCACAAGCCCGACACTCCCCTTAGTACTTCTTGTTGTCCCGCAGGGAATCCGCAAATTCCTCCAAGGGACTTCGGATGAGTTTGGTCTCCTTCCACAAGTTGGGGGTAAGGAAGCCGTAGGTGTTGCTGACGGCGACGAAACAGGCCTTGAGGGTATTCTCGAGGGTCTTGGTGGAGCCGGCGGATGAGGTGTATGCGTCCTCGACACCGGCGAGCTGAAGGAATCGCTTGACAGCGGGGGAGGCGACGAGGCCGGTACCTCGAGGGGCGGGGATGAGCTGAGCAAGAAATCGTGTTAGACCATATGGCGACTATATTGAAAGCACAGCTGTCTCGCCTTCGTCTCTTTCGGGGCTCGACCATATCTGTTGAAAATAAAATTTGGGGGGAAATTTGGGGATAACATACTCGGACAGTGACGGAACCACACTTGCCGCTCTGCTTGGAGGGCAAGGAGTGAGGAGCACCCAGGTTGGTACCCCAGTAGCCTCGTCGGACGGGAATGACGCTGAGCTTAGCGATGATGATGGCAGCGCGGATGGCAGTGGCGACTTCCTTGGAGGTCTTGATGCCGAGACCGACGTGGCCCTCTGAGTCACCGATGATAACAACGGCCTTGAATCGGGTTCGCTGACCGGCACGAGTCTGCTTCTGGACGGGCTTGATCTAGATTTCGGAATACCATGTCAGTCCACACTGTTCTGATCGGTTGCAAACTGATGTACAAGTGCGAATCCATGTCTTCGCTGCCCCTCTCGGCAAAGCCTGTGACGCGCGCCTCAATGCGCCTTCGTTTGGGCCCTCGATTTTCCTAATCGTTGCCTCTGATATTTTTATCCCATCTCTTCCATAGCGTCTCCATTGCGTCAGGGGAAAGTGATGCCGCCATCACAGCTCGCAATGCATTTCCCGGATCGTAGCAAAAAAAGAAGATAGATTGTAAAGAAAAAATTGGGGGCGTTTATATCGCTTCGCACCTTCATGACCTCATCCTTCAGCTTGGGCAGGAACTGATCGACAATCTGGAACTCCTTGATGGGCAACGAGTGCAGGTAAATCTCCTCCATGCTGTTGATCTTGCCAGCCTTGACCAGACGGCCAAGCTTGGTGACGGGCTGCCACTCCTTCTCCTCGCTCTTGCCGCCGCGGCGACCACGGCCACGGCCACGACCACGGCCACGGTCACCTCCTCGAGATCCAAAACCACCGCCACGTCCACGGTCAGCCATGTTGATCGATGTGTTAATTGCGGTTGTCGTCGGGAGGGGGATTGATTTCGGCGACGGCGCTGTGTCGGTTGTTTCTCTGGAGGAATTGTGTGTCGGCAGAGCGGGATGCAACTGGCTGGCTAACTTTTCGCGCTCCTGGGCGGGGTGGAATGACAGTCCGACCAATTGAGTGCGTTTTGGTTTTCTGGGTGTGCTTGGGTTAGGCGAGCCCTAATGAGCCGTTTGTGGCCAATAACTCGTTGTGCCCTGGCCGGTCGCCGGAGAGGTAACCTGCGAAAAAGCGGGCCCAACCTGTCCCATGAACCGGCGCTCACTTGGGTAGGTAGGTACGTACCTACTTTGACAAGTTTGAAGTGACTCGTGACTCGTGAGTGAGTGAGCGGTGAGAGTGAGCACCAGATGCTTCCGCCGAACACCATCGCGACTATGTATGTTCATAAATTGATGCATGTTGGAGCATGCATTTTATTGCCACTATGTAGCTAGTACAACTCGGCTAAGAGACACATGATTTGAAGTCTCACGCGCAAACTTCTACTAAATGAGTGATAGCCAGCGACTCACACACTGGCCCACAGACCTCACTCACTCACTCACTCACTCATTCACTCATTCACTCATTCACTCACGGACTCACTCACTCATAGACTTGATCATTCATTAACTTGCGCACTGCACGCTTGCGCTGAGAGATCACATTTCAAACGCACCGAATCAATAAACTTGCATATGTCGATGTGTCAATGTGCCAATGGCCAACCTTGAGTTTCAGAATTTGGCATGCTCAAAACCTCGCACAAGTGGAAGAAAGAACTACACGATAAGTGGGAGAAGAGACTAGTAGAAGTGCTTGAGAGAAGAGAGAATGATGGGGCATGTGAGTGGGGGATACTCAACAGGCAAGGTTCAGTAGCGAAGACATGCCTCGCGCGTTTGACATACGTCTACTGCGTTGCCTGTTCTCGTGAAAATGCAAAATATTACACCGTCAGATGCACATATATGGGATCACTTGTCCGTTTTCACAATCAAGTGGTCTGATGGTTTGACTCGCTGGGCCCATTCACTAGATTCACACAAGTCTGGTTAGTCAAGAAAGCATCCCAAGGATTAAGACCATAATACGATGTGTGTAACTTACGTCCAGCTTCCGTCATAGACTTTGCGCGACTTGAGGGATCCGTACCCAGCAACTTCCAACGCCGCATCAATCACACAGGCAGTAACTCCAGTGCCGCACGTGGAGATGATAGGTTTGTTGGGATCCACGCCCTTTTGTTTAAATATGCTGCGCAGCTTTTCCGCTGATGGATAAGCCTTGGTCTGTTGATCCAGAAGGGCACTGAACGGTATACTGGTAGAGCCAGGCATGTGACCCGATGATAGACCCTCGCGCGGTTCGGGATCTACACCTTGGAACCTGCCGTTGGGACGAGCGTCAAGGATCTGCACTCCTTCGGCTCCTTCCTTGTTGGAATCCGTGGCAGCCTCTTGGACGTCTTCGAAACTGGCTACATTGCCCTCGTCGAGCTTTGGAATGGGATATGGATAGCAATCCACACCGTAGAGTTCACCCGACTCGGTAGGTAACCCTTCTTCCACCCATAACTTGAAGTTGTTCAGGATGTGAACATTGGCGTGTCCAAAAATCTTGAAGGTCCAGCCAACGCGAGGAGCACTGAAAATACCGAGCTCTTTGGTGTCATAAACGACTACTGTATCCTCCTTGCGAATTCCCAGTTCACTCAACGCAGCTGCAAATCCCTTGGAATCAGGCAGCATATGTGGATAAGGGCTGTGCTTGTCGATGACCTTGTCCAGGTCAAAAAAGCGAGCTTTTGGGATGCGCTGCTGTCTGAAGACTTCGATGCCTGTTCTTCCATCGTTGGGCAAGAACCACGAGGCACAAATGGGTATCACTCGTGGGCTCGTGCTGATATGCGAAGGGGGGTTCTTTTTCAGGGCTTCATGAAGCTCCTTGGGGGTGACGAGGTAGCTTGACAGGTTTCTGGTGGACGGCATGTTGTAGAGAATGCCTCTGGTCTTCCAGGAGGAGAGACCGATGCGGGAGCTGCAAGAAAATGCGACAGAGGCCATGACAGATCACTCAGTCTCTCGACGGGCGAGAGAATCGCGAGATGTCGTAAGCCTTGCAGTCTCCGAATCTGGGCCACACTGTGCTCTGCCAGAACTTGAGTGAAGAGAATCTGTGTTTGAGAGACGTTGAAGTGCGTCTTTGCACAGTGAATAATCTCGCGTAAAGCTGGACAGCGCGAGGACGAGACGAGACGATGGGAGTGTTCGCGGCGAGCGCAGCGATGCGGGGTACGATTAACGGAAGGATTATGACGACAGCGTACTCCGTATTAAGTAAGTAATTATTCTGTAGAGTCTTTAAAGACGAGACGGTGAGGTGTGGTATCTGTACATAGTTCCAAAGAATTCTTGGAAGCGTGCTGGGTTGCAACTTGCAGCCTGCAGGGAGCTGGGGCCCACCTCCAAGTTTCAACCCCACATGTCAATTGCACGCGACGCAAGAACAACAGCAAGTCTGTCTTCGAACCGCCCGCTTTCTTACTCAGTATCAGCACAAGCACCGCCTTGTCATGGAGTCAATGTAAATCAATATGAAAGTCACCATAAAAGAGTGGAATACCGTGGCCACCTGGCGCTGGGACATTCCAGAAGACGACGTTTGTGGCATCTGTCAGGTCCATTTCGATGGGACATGTCCGACGTGCAAGTATCCCGGCGACGACTGTAGTCTATGTCAGTCAAGATTTGATCTCCCCTATCTCTCTTGGACTTGGTCGTCCTGGCCACTTCTATCACACTTTCTAACCTGAACCCTTATCTTTAGTGTCGGGGAAATGTGGCCACAACTTCCACATGGTGAGTTCATCCATCACGTCGCCGCATATGCGTGGGCACGGAGCTACGGATCTTTTGCTAACCGTTGTGCATCTGTAGCATTGCATCATGGAATGGATCAAGCAGGAAGCTGCTCGTGGGCAATGCCCCATGTGCCGGCAAAGTAGGTGGGCTTCAGACTGGCTGTTGATGGCATTTGTCGCTGACGAGCTTGCAGCGTTTGAATGGGTTGATCAACCCAACGAGGGCACACTACCAGTAGAATGATGCGTTTTAAAGAGATCGTAAAGTTGTGTCAGCTTTCTTCTCGCCTACAGTGAAAGGTGTGAAAAAAAAAGACGCTGTTTCAACGTGGAAAAAGAAAGAGAAAGAAACTTCCATTGCTGAGTATATTCTTAAGTCATCAAGCTATGTCATTATCTGTTGTACGTGCTGGCGTGGAAATCTTCTTCGGCCCTTCCTACCCTGGCTGGTCTTCAGCATCATTTCGAACACACGAGCACGATAGAGAAGATATCCTCTACGTCTCTGGTACATACACGCCATCTTTGCAAAGAACCACAATCTTCTTGAAAAACCGCCGCCACTCCAGCGGATCTCCTTTGATCTTGATGAAGCGAACGTCGAGGAGCTCAGTTTCGTCCGGCAGCATCTGCTTGTATACTTGGATCTCTCCATGCAAGCTCTGTTGTCTTCCGTCCACAGCCTTGATCCTGATGGTCGCAATTGGGCTTCCATGCAAATTGGGAGTTACTGGCGCCACTGGGACGTTCAAGTGGTGTAGGGCATCGCTGAGTAGTTGAGTCAGATGAGTTGGGGGGACGGGGGAGAAGAAGCGGGTCAGTGATTCGGCGGGGCAGATATCGCGAAATCGGCGGGCGTGCTGGGTGAGTGTCATGGATGGACCTGGTGTTGGCGAGAATTGTGACATGGATGGTTCGTCCGCCAATGTTTCTGGGAGCAGACGGCGTGTGCCTGCGGTACGATGGGGTAGTGAGGAGGTCGGGGCGGCCATTGAGCGAAGCACCGGACGTTCCCAATCCCAATCACTATCAACTATGGGCACGTCTGGCTGTGTGGAGGAGAATTTCCCGGCATTGAGCCCTGTATCGATATCCATGTCTTCGACGCTGGACGGAAATAGTCTTTGCGATGCGGACGGCAGGTGGCTGAAGTCGACGCGCAGATTCTCTAGCATTTGCGTAGCCAGATTGATAGGATCCGTGATTTTCCCATCAGACGTGAAGAGAGGATTGTGACGCGTATACCAGGGGTGCTGCCGTATTTTCCGGAAACTGAATCTCTCCTGGGGCTCTACCGACATCATCCCGCGCAGGAGTGATAACGCCTCTGGTGGCACTCGCTTCCACAAGGCATCCGTGCTGTGACCGGATGTCTTGACGTACTCGCCATACTCCCAACTGCTCGATGAAGGCTCATCCCACGGCGTATTTCCGACGAGAAGGACAAATAAAATCACACCGCAGGACCATATGTCGACAAGGTCAGCAGCGTACTTGGCCGGAAAGCCAGCACTTCTACTTTTCCGATCCGCCCCGCTGCAGGCGAGAATCTCGGGAGCAATGTACGGCGGGCTTCCACACAACGTAGAGCTCGTCTTTCTCTGGCCCTTGTACTCAAACATGGTAGCCATGCCAAAGTCGGCCAGCTTCAGGTTCCCGTCCGAAGAGAGCAGAATGTTTTCCGGTTTCAAGTCTCGGTGGGCCACGCCTTTGGAGTGCATGAAGCTCGCCCCGCTGATGAGCTGGACAAAGTAGAGCTGCGCAATGTCTTCCCGAACCCCGACGTCGGCCTCGATCTTGTCGAACAGATCTCCACCCTGCGCAAACTCCATGGCGATCCAGCGCCATATGGAGTCCTCTCCCGAGGCGAACCATTCGATGATGTTGGGATGTTGGCCCACGTGGGAATGTAGAGACACCTCCATGGCGATTTGCTTGGCTGATATGCGGCCATGCTTGACGGCATAGCCTTTGTGAATAAACTTTACGGCGAATACCGGTTCGCCACTGTCTAGGGGTATGGCCTTCTTGATGCTACATTTTTGATAGAAAAGAGCAACAGTGATTGGCGACGTGTGTAAGACTTTTGCGCATCATGTCAAAGAGGCGAGGGCAGGAAGACAACCGTTCGAGACCAAGAAACACGGGGCAAAATATTCACTCACGAAGCATAGGCTCCTCGGCCAACCGTCTTGGATATTATGCGAAAGGGCAATTCCTTGGGGAGAGGGTCTAGTTGAGACTGCACATCCATCTCTGGCGTCAGCAAGATCAATTCGATGAACCCGTCAGAGGCATAACGGAAGACGTCGTGGGAAACGAGTACGGAAAGCCTACCATTGTGCAACGTTGCAGGATGGCAACTTCATCTGGCCGCGCGTACAAAACGCTGGAGTTTCGATTCTTTTTTCTTGTTTCATTCAAAGTCTAGGGTGTTCTGCGAAAGTAGTGCTGAGACAGGAATCAGGACAATAACAACACGTCATGCCCCGCTAGGGGCCTCGATGCGACGCCAAAACAACTGTTACATGCCACTTGCGTTCTAAATCTACAGGATTCAATAGCACACAGGAGTGACTCAACAATAAAAGTGTAAGTTGTGTTTTCCACGCAGACAAAGGTTTGTCCTTCGCAAACCAAACTTTAGATGAACTGCAAGGCTTAGCATACAGATGATCTATCTTGGACGGTTCTGTGCTCAATGGCCAATGAGCACTGTCCGAATAGCTGGACGACTGCAGCGTCGCCGCGGCGATATTCCGGCGATGCATCACCATTCGCGTCCAAAAATTGAATGATGCGGTTGGGCGCGTCGATCGCGTCGATCGCGTCGATCTCGTGTGCCCGCGTAAAGCTGCAAACTGGTGCGCTGCTGGCTGCCGTCGGGTTCCTTCTTTCCAGTGGCCACTGGCTCACTGGCTGGGGCGTTGGTGGCCCGGGGCCCCTGCTGATTCCTGACAGTGGCCGGCGCATTCGGTTGCTGCGGCAAACAGACCAGGCCACACAGGGCCGGGGGGCGTTTCTGGCGACCCCTTCGTTGTGCTGGGCCCGGGGCCATCAAAACAAATATTTCCACAGGAACCAAACCTTCCCGAGTTTTTTGGAGTCTCGTCAAAATCTTCACATTGCATCCAACGCACACTGAATGCCGTAACAGAGGACAAGCCTTGACGACCTGCTCAAACCCTACCCGTCCCAAATTCTTTTGCTATCGGTGCATTCTTTTTCGTGGAGTAGCGCTTCGACGTCACTACTAACTAGGTAGTCTCCCGTCGACTGATATCGGGGCCGGCCTTTTTCTTTCCTTGGCCATCTCTCAAGCATCCTTTTCCGTATCCTATTCCGCGCCGCACCCCCTACACAGCTTTCTCATCTTCTTGGGTTCCAGTGAGAGACTTCTCACGAGGCCACGTCATTGTTACCCATTCGGCGTTTTGTAAACTACTCCCGCCAGACAAGACATCTCGCCGTTCAGGTTCGAAACACGACACTATTTGACCTGGGCCACCTCGTCTACGCGAGAATGGACTACTCAATGGAAGACTCTCAGAACTCAGCTCCTGGTAGTGCACCAACTTCCAAGCTCAATGCTTTGCGGAAGGGACCAGATGCCCAGAGTGTTACAAAGAGGTACGTAGCAGCAAGATTGTGGCGCGACAAACATCAGCGGAGAATCTTAGCGCGACCGAACATCACGGAATACTTCGAGACCGAGAGTTCGCTACTCTCCTCGGCCGACTTCAGGCTCTTCACGTATGAAACATATCACTTACAGTTGCGACTCTCTTACTATAGATTACAAACGGAGCTGATGCAGCTTATGACCTCACCTGCTCCTGGTGTATCTGCTTTCCCCTCTGCCGACGGCAACCTGTTGTCATGGACTGCCACTATCGAGGGTCCTGACGACACCCCCTATGCCGGCTTAACCTTCAAGCTCAGCTTTACTTTCCCTGTCAACTATCCATATGCGCCACCTACCGTCTTATTCAAGACACCCATCTATCACCCCAACGTGGATTTTTCGGGCCGAATCTGCCTCGATATTCTTAAGGACAAGTGGACAGCAGCGTACAATATTCAGACTGTTCTTCTGAGTCTGCAAAGTCTCTTGGGCGAGCCCAACAAGTACGTCACTACCACAATCCATTGACCCAGTGCTACGAGTAGAAATGTACAACGGCATGCACATATTTATCTGACTCTTGCTAATCGAGAATGGCTACTAGCTCCTCCCCGCTGAATGGCGAAGCTGCTGAACTGTGGGACAGTAACGCGGAGGAGTTCAAGAAGAAGGTGCTGGGAAGGCACAGAGATATCGAGGAGGAGTAGGACATGGGCGCAGTTTCATGTTTGCTGTTCCCTCGTTTCCGCATTTGTGGATTGGAAAGTAGCTAATGCGGCATTTGGTCAAGTCTGGAGTCTTTCGGGGGCACGTCCTGGTAATGGACGTCGGTGTTGGGTCAGCATTTGGCTTTGCTTTTTGCTTTGTGTTTTTATTATGGCGGCCTGTGGAGCAGCATCAAGCGCAAATAGGTTGAGCCAAGCATTCCAAGTTTTGAATATGGAAGAACGAGGTGCCTACGCTTCAATCTCTTCTTTCACGGCCGAAGTAATTGTATCAGCAGCGGCCATTGTTTGATTGTGTCTCAACAGTTCCAGCCAGTCTTCGTCAGCTACAGGCGCAACGCACATCGAAATACCCCGGGTCCGGTAATGAAGAACGCATTTTGCTTTCTGTACATCGACAATTTCGGCTCAGGTAGTGCATTCCGTAGTTCGTTTCACCGGCTTCATCCATGACCAAGTAATGCGACTTGAATTCATAATCACATTGAGAACTTAACCACCAGAACCATAAGACTCCGTATCCTACCCCAAGGTAGATGCAGAAAAAAAAAAGGTTCATCACAATTCATGTGATTCTGTTATATTTTTCCTTTTTAGAAAGACTCATCCCAACTTCCCGATTTTCCCTTCGCTAAAAACGCCTTCTTACTCCTCCACAACGAGAGTGTGAAGACCCTTGGGATCCTTTACGTTCACGGCCTGAACATAGCTGTACAGCTTCTCCTTGGCATCCTCCTCGTCATTTCGTCGTCGGGAGATTCGGACACGCAGTCGGAAGGGGCATCCCTTGATACCTTGCTCCCAGACCTTCTTGTTCAACTGGGGGTCGAGACGGACGTCGCTGGTACCCTACAATATGAGCCCTGGTCAGCATGTGAGGTCCAGACTAAGCGGGTCGATGTGTGACATCGCTCTAGGAATTTGGCGTAGAAGTTGGATGGCAACTCCAGTGACGCCAGTTCGGAACGGATGCTGCTTGCAGAATGGATGTCTCGTACCATAGCCTGGGTGGCGAAAGCCTTGATCTCCTTGATGGCACGAGGAGCCCTCTTCTTGAAGGTGACACCATGTAACTTTTCAACCCGTTAGCCCAATGTTCCCAGCTTCGTTTCTCGGCATATCATTTCGAGACCAATGATCGATTTGGTATAATCGGATAGTCATGATGGACAATCAGACGTACTCTCTTGTGGAGGTGGATGGTGTATTCGCGGGCGACAACGTCCGCAATGGCGGAGCGCTGGGGCTTGCCGGAGGGCTTCTTGGCGGACGACATTTCTGAATGAGTTGAACGGATTAGAATTTCGTTGTAAATTTAATGCCAAGTGTCGCAAAAACACCGTTGCGATTCGTGACGGCGGGGAGAGGACGAGCGATCGTAACAGAGAGGCAGCCAATCACTAGCACGGAGAGCCGAGAGCAAGAGACGAAGATCGTCTGCTGCGGGGTGTTTTTCGCGCAAGGAGAAGAGGAAAATAGAGGCTCTTTGGGAACAATCGGTCTCGTACCTGCGAATCGTCTCGTGAAATTTGGCGGCGTATCACGTAGGAGAAGGGATGTAGATTCGGAGAGCCAAATTCCACAAATTCTTTGTGCGTAGGGCAGGCTGGCTCGAATGGTGAGTAGTGGGGGGTAGCGAGCCAATCAAGCAGGATTTTGGTGGAGAGGCCGACTCTGTCACGTGCAGTCTGTAAACTTGCAACGCGACTCGGAACGAAGCCACCTGAGTGGAGTCTCATTTGACGAGCAGCGAATCATTGATTAGTTGTGACGGTGCTCGGCCACCTCAGTCAGTTGGCCAAAAGTGGGTGTTTACGAGGCCCGTCCGTCAACTCCCAAACGAAATCCTGTAAGCATCGGCAAGTTGCAACCACCTGTCAATCCCGACCACTTCCTCTTTTCCCGCAAGCCGACGACGAAGAAACTTCCCGGCATACGACCTTCTACGCGCCGCTCCCCTCATTAATTTCAGCTCAAACGACCCCGCGAAGTCCTTTGGCACGCCCAATCTCGTCCTTGTCTCGCCTATCGTATCCTATCGTTCCACAGACTTTTGGTACCAGGGAAGCGTTTTAGCAAGGTGCATCTTGCCGTCGTGAAACGTGGCGCAGATAGAAAGCTACCACCACACCAAAGATCGATTCTCCCCGCCCAATCGTCGAATTGATTTTGTTTTACTTACGCCTCGTCTTTCATTCAACATCTTCCAATCGGTCGCTTTGCTGGAAGGATTATTGCGCTCAATCACGATAAGATGGCTGATCGATATCGCGCGGCGGCGACGCCTTCGCCTTCGCCATCACCATCGCCTTCGGCCTCACGTTCCCTCTCGTCTCAACCGGACTCGACGAGAACTCGGCTGCCGACGTTGTTTGAAGTTCTGAGCCGACGAACGCTCCCCCCCGTGGATCTCTTCTCTTTTTACATCTACATGCGGGACCAGCAAAGATCGGTGGATTATCTGGATTTTTGGTGAGCAGAAAACTTCAGCAACATTTGGTTCTTTTTCCGTTTTGTTTCTTCTTCACAATTCTCTAGGAACTGCATGATTTGGCTCGAAACGGCGACCAAATTACATGAAGACTAATCTTGCTCGGTTTCAACCCTAGGCTGGATGTTGCTCAACATATGTCACTATGTCGGCACTACGTACGCGAATTGCGACGATCTGTTCTCGTAGCAACACCCGATATGGAAAAGACAAACTCCAAAAGATCGTCACAGATTCTTGAAAATATTGGCGACCTCGATGCACGGTCAACAGGGTTATCGATGTACGCAACGGAAAAGGAGCGCGATCAGGACGCGCAAATGTCGGCATTTCTTCGTGAGGATCAGACTCACGACTCTCCTCACAGCGGGTCGGGTATAGCTCGTCCCAGTCCTCAATTTAGCGGCATGCCTCGCGACGCGACTAACTCAAGCTCACCATCGCATACGGTTTCCCGCCAAGACATCAGAGGATCCGCCGAGAAGATCCTGTACACGTTTCTGTTGCCTGGTGCGGAGAGGGAGATTACGCTTCCTGGATCTATTACGATAGACGTGACTACTGCCATTGAGGACTATGGACGTGACGATCCGGAGGTGTTTGATGTTGCCAAAGACTACGTTTTCCAGGCCATGGAACGTGACGCGTTTCCTGGGTTTTTGCGAATGAAAGCATTGGGCAACCTCATTCCCCCAACGCTGGTAATGCGTCTAATTACTGGACTCGTCTCCATGTTCGGCGCCTTCTGGGCTGCATTTGTTCTTATTTTCCTCGATAAGGATCGCCTGACCAGATGTTGGGTAAGTAAGATTTCCAGCCACCCAGCTACAAGATGCAAATTGCTACTCGTAGCCCTCTCCCGAATATGCTGGCTGACGGCGTTGTATAGCTCATTCTTCCTTTTACCGTCGGGGTCTACTTTCTTTCGTCGTACCAGTATTCCTTAGACCCGATCATGGCTCTTGTTGGTTTCAGCGAATACACACCCTTTAATTACTCCCAGATTCGAGAGTCGTACGTCCGTCAACTTCTCGCCAAAAGAGCCCTCATGGTTCTTGCCATTACTCTCCTTGTTGACGCCGCTCTGTGCGTCCTGTTCATCTTGGTTCCTGGCAAGAGGCTGTAGATGTTACAGCATGATGCCGTTTCCTTGTATTGCCACGATTTAAGGCTGTCTTTTGCGAGTCCACGAGTCTCCAAAGAACCTTACATGACCACTGACGACCAGTACCACCCAACTTACGCGAAAACGTGGGCGATGCCTCACACCTTTTGGTCCTTTCATATTTCAAAGCTTTGTAACTGTACTTTAACAGCGATGAGGGTTCTCGGCGTTATGGCTTACTGTTCTTTCTTTCCAGATGCTTACTTTCCTCTTAAATCGTGTCTTTTCTTTCTTGGGGCTCATACTTCACACAGCCAGTAGTATCCTCCTTTTAGTGTTTATTACCTCTTATCAAGACCGCAAAGCATGCCAAGCTGATCTTAATTCCCTTCTTACTTTTGTATTTGTTACCTTTTTTTTTCCATGAAATGTTTTATCATCTTGCTTCCTTTTAGCATAGGGCTACTTTTTGCCTTTTATTGTTCGACCGTGGAGCGGGCTGAGTCAAGACAGACAGAACCAAACAATGGGATAATGCTCAAGGAGAAACAAACGATATTTTCCAGACAGACAAGTAGTTCTATTTTGCTACAAGCCATCATAACCTTTTCCTCGATTGACCTTGCGTGTGACTCAATTTAGCTCATATTACGTGCAGCCCATGGATCTGTCACGACGCAGGTAGACCATTCATATCCCGTCTCGCCCCTTTACATCATTGCCTGTCATATTGAGACCCGTTCATGATTCGCCGATGATGATAACTCTATTTTGTGTAAGAGACATTCATGTATAAAACACTCGATTTACATCTTGCGCTTGCTCGAACGCTTCGTCTGCTCTTCCGCCGCAGGGGCCTCATCCAAATCCATAGCCTCGTCATGCGCGGGATTTGTTGCACCTCCTACGCCGCGCTTGTTGTGTCGTCCTCTCCGGGCCATACCCTCCTTCATCAAGACATCCTTTTTCGTCTTGTCTTGCTCGTCGACCACTAGAGCCTGAATCTTCATCTCTGCGGTCCTTTTTTCGGTCTCTCTTTTCAGGGCTGCACTGCGTATACGTTGGATCTCGACTTCGAGGTCTCCCAGCGTAGATGTGCATTTGTCGGACCAGTTCTCCAGAGCGAAAATCATGGATGGAATGCATCCAGGCTCCAGGTCACGGAGGGGGGCTAAGCTGGTGACCTGGACGGTCTTTCTATCTGGATCGAGGGTGGCTTTAACCAGGCCCGCGTATATGGCGGTGATGACGAGCTCTTCTACCTCTCGAGCCGAGGAGAGCCCTAGCTCTTGCTGTAGAACATCATAATGCAGATTGCGACGGTCTCGGGCAAGACTGAGTATGGAGAGCTGTCGCAGCTTGAAAATTTGTGATTCATTCAGGGAAGGAAGGTTGGCTGCAACGCCTCGGTAGCTGCTGTAGGTTCCGTATGTGAATATCCGGAGCAGATTCAAATGCGAGACAAACTCCTCGCTGGTGGCGAGTGCCTGGATATTCGGCTGCTCGAGGAGTTCGGCGAAGACATAGGTGTTAGGTGCGGAAGTGGCTTGTGTGATGAGGTCGGCAGCAGCTCGTGGATGCACAGCAGATTTGGAGAGAGCCAGGATTGGCTGTAGTACTTGGAGTTAAATGGCATTAGCTAGAGCATTTTGCGTTTGAGACTTTGTCGCTGGGATGATGGCATGAGGTTAAAGATGCCACGACAAGGGGATGGGGTTGCATGGACGGTGGGGGATCTGGGAGCCACGAGAAGGCCTTCGAATTTTGGGACACGAACCTCGAGAGCATCTAGAGCCTTTAGCTGCTCCATGCTGAAATATCTATTTGCCGGACGCTGCTGATCAGGGGCCTGAGGCCCTTGTCATGTGGTATGTAATTTGCTTTCAAAGATGAACGAGGTCGTTTGTGACGGAGTGGTGATCCAGCTTTTTGGTGGAGCTCACGACGCGAGAGCGGGAACGGCAAATGCGGTAAATGCAACAAATGCGTCGAAGGATTGACTTGAGACTCAATAATGTTGTTATCGGAAGGGGCGTGAGGCTCTTTGGAGACGAAAGGGTTGTCTGTCATTCACAATATGCATCGTATTCATGTCAATACCGGTCGGTGGCTGGAGAGGTGCCGCGTTAATAAGCTTATCGAAGCATGAACGTTGCCGGGCCCATGGCCCCACATGCAAGCTGCACCAAGTGTCACCAGTGAGTAGTCACCACACATTACACATTGTCATCACACATTGCGACAGCCTTCCTTCCTGCTGCCTTGGAAGTTGGCACTCGGGACCGCTAGGTATAGGCTCCACTGCTCTCGACTTAATTGCGCATGTCTTTGGACATTGTCGAGACAACCCTGACGAACTGCAGTGCTCACTGCTCAGGACAGACGAGGTGATCCTATTTTGCGCGCTGCGTCGTGAGAAGGGAGATTGAAAGATGAAACGAAAGATGAAAGACGAAGACGAAAGACGAAAGACGAAAGACAAACGACAGGCGACAGGCGACAGGCGACAAACGACGAAGACGGAAAATGAAATTCAGAGCACCCCGTAAGAAGACTTGACGCACGGTTTCTAACAACAGAAGTAAGATTCAAATGAGCTATAATTATTTATCGAACCATGCCGGAGCGCCCGCAAACCAACTTTTTGCCTTGCATGATGCATTCAACTGTAAGGTGGCGCCCCACCTGCGACGGCTCGGTGAGCACCGCCGTTGCGCCTTAAGTTTCTGGTGGCGTCGTAGCGTCGGTAAGCCGGGCGAGACGATGAGAGAGGAAACCCACGCAGTTAACGTTGATTACCTACTGCTGCTTCTATTTCTTTGTTTCTCCCCTCTTCGCCCCAACTTTTGCTGTCATCTTGTATGGTCCTTTTCTAGCCGCTCTGGATCATCGTGCGTGCCTTCGACCTTGCCACACGAGAGCCTGGCGCTTTCGAGATCCGTTGCGCCTCTTCTGGTGCTCCTCTATCAGCCCACTGCAATCTTGCGCCGCCGAGCTGCTGGACAGCTGCAGTAACCACAGCACCGTCGAGATAGGTAGTTTCTCTTCTCGACCATAGTCATACATACCACCCAAACACCAAACCGAGCACCATCCAGGCATGGTTGCGGAGACCCTTTGACCCGAGACGACGCTCATCAAGTGCAAAGTTGAAAGGCCCCCGTTTTTGTGCAGTGACGTGCAAGGGAAAAAGCCGCATACCCTCGTCACCGGCCGGTAGTTCGCGCCAGCAGTTCAACCGGGTTTGCGACGATTGCGAGCGTGCCGAGCACAGGGTTCAGCATCTGGGTTATTTGCCCGTCATGGCCTCTTCGCATACTGCCATCGCTTCGCGAGATATCGGCACAGGAAGAGCGACGCTGGGCGCGCCGACGAGTACGCACATGGCTACGACTACCCTCTGTGTAGAGGGTATGACGTGAGTAATAGATTTGATTGAAAGTCTTGCGACTTCCTGTCTACCTCCTGATACTGCCGAGCAAACCGCCCCTTGAGACTGCGCACTGTGTCTTTGTGTCTTAACATGATAATTGTTTGAACGTAGAAAGAAAGCTAATTCGTCTTTGCTTCTTCCCTCAAATAGTTGCGGAGCATGCACGTCGGCCGTCGAAGCGGGCTTCAAAGGTGTAGCTGGGGTGGGTAGCGTCTCTGTCAGTCTCATAATGGAGCGAGCTGTTGTCATGCACGATCCGCAAGTCATTTCAGCCGACCAAGTCCGAGAGATTATCGAAGATCGAGGATTCGACGCCCAAGTATTGTCGACCGATCTCCCGAGTCCCGTTGTAAGCCGGTTCGCCGAAAATCATGAAGGCGCAAAGAGCAACGATATCGTGACGACTACCATCGCTGTCGAGGGCATGACTTGCGGCGCGTGCACATCAGCCGTTGAAAATGGCTTCAAAGATGTTGCTGGAGTTCAGAGTTTCAGCATATCCTTGCTTTCTGAGCGAGCTGTCATCGAACACGACCCAACAATAGTTACGCCAGAGCAGGTTGCCGAGATCATTGAAGACAGAGGTTTTGGTGCAGAGATCATTGACACAGTCAAGTTATCGTCACATACTCTTGATGAGAGGGCTCGGGGTGGAGAAAGAGACATTGCGACTACAACGGTCGCCATTGAGGGCATGACGTGTGGCGCATGCACATCGGCCGTTGAAGGCGGTTTTAAAGGCGTTGACGGCATCCTTAGATTCAACATAAGTCTCCTTGCAGAACGGGCCGTCATCACGCACGACGTGACCAAAATCTCGGCCGCACAAATTGCCGAGACGATAGAAGATCGAGGATTTGATGCCAGTATTATCTCCACAAACCATGAGACGGGTGAAGTTTGCCCTTCCATATCCACCTCGCAATTCAAGATATATGGGAACCCGGACGCCAGCACCGCAAAAGCTCTCGAAGCCAAGCTGGAAACCTTAGCAGGTGTCAGGTCTGCCTCAATGAGCATCGCCACAGAACGACTTACCGTAACTCACCAGTCGAGCATCATCGGCTTGAGAGCAATAGTGGAAGCCATCGCAGAGGAAGGCCTCGACGCGCTTGTTGCAGATAATCAGGACAATAATGCACAACTCGAATCGCTGGCCAAGACACGGGAGATCACCGAATGGCGATCTGCGTTCCGAACATCCCTGACCTTTGCAATACCCGTTTTTATCATCGGCATGATTCTGCCCATGTGCCCACCGGCATTGGATTTCGGCCGTTTTATGCTTGTACCCGGCATCTACCTTGGAGATGTCATCTGTCTCATGCTCACAATACCCGTCCAGTTTGGCATCGGACGACGGTTCTACGTGTCCGCGTACAAGTCGATCAAGCACGGATCACCTACCATGGATGTACTGGTTATTCTGGGCACGTCGTGTGCTTTCTTTTTTAGCCTTTTTGCCATGACGGTGTCGTTACTATTTCCGCCTCACACCAGACCCAGCACAATTTTCGATACCAGCACCATGTTAATCACCTTTATTTCTTTTGGGCGGTTTTTGGAAAACCGAGCCAAAGGCCAGACGTCCAAAGCGTTGTCTCGGCTCATGTCTCTGGCCCCTTCGATGGCAACCATCTATGTCGATCCGATTGCGGTGGAAAAGGCCGCTGAGGCCTGGGCAAAGTCTGGCGTCGTTGAGACGAAGAACTCCCGATGTCCTCAGACTTCATCAGACGCTGGAAGCTCATCTACCTATGAAGAGAAGGCGATACCAACAGAGCTTCTTCAGGTTGACGATGTTGTCCTCATCCGGCCAGGTGATAAGATCCCAGCCGATGGTATTCTCGTTCGCGGCGATACTTATGTCGACGAGAGCATGGTGACTGGAGAGGCGATGCCAGTTCCAAAAAGACTAGGAGACAATGTCATTGGGGGGACGGTCAATGGCAATGGCCGAGTCGACTTCCGAGTTACTCGCGCCGGTCGCGACACACAACTCAGCCAGATCGTCAAGCTTGTCCAGGATGCGCAAACCACTAGGGCACCCATTCAGCAGCTCGCAGACACTCTGGCTGGCTATTTTGTTCCCACTATCCTTGTTCTCGGAATCACCACGTTCCTTTTCTGGATAATTATGAGCAACATTTTGCCCGATCCACCAAGAATTTTTCTTCAGGATGCAAGTGGCGGCAAGACCATGGTGTGCGTGAAGCTTTGCATTTCGGTCATTGTGTTTGCCTGTCCATGCGCCCTAGGACTCGCCACACCAACTGCCGTCATGGTCGGAACCGGTGTCGGTGCCGAGAATGGCATTTTGATCAAGGGTGGCGGTGCTCTGCAGAGGACTACGAAGGTGACTCAAGTTGTTTTGGATAAAACTGGCACCATTACTTACGGCAAAATGAGCGTCGCCAAAACGACGCTCGTACCTTCTTGGAGAGACGATGATGGAAGAAGGCGTCTGTGGTGGACGATAATTGGTCTTGCCGAGATGGGTAGCGAGCATCCAATTGGTAAGGCGATCCTAGGAGCTGCTAAGGAGGAGTTGGGTATCGGGCCCGAGGGGACCATCTCCGGCAGTATTGGCGAATTCAACATCACCGTTGGCCGTGGCGTCAATGCCCTTGTCGAACCAGCCTCATCGACCGAGAGAATTCAGTACAGAGTACTGGCTGGCAACTTCAAGTTTTTGCAAGCTAACAGTATCAATGTCCCGGATGAAGCAATCGAAGCGTCAGAAGAGCTCAACATTCAGCCAAGCAAGAAGAGCCTATCCAACTCTTCATCTTCTGGAGGAACCACCAATATCTTTGTCGCCGTGGATGGCCAGTACATTGGAAACATTTGCCTGGCCGACATCATCAAAGAAGGAGCGGCGAGCGCCATGGCCGTTCTGCACCGAATGGGCATCAAGACGGCCATTGTCACGGGTGATCAGCGATCGACGGCGCTGACCGTGGCTGCCGCGGTCGGAATTTCGCCGGAAAACGTATATGCTGGTGTCACTCCAGACCAGAAGCAATCCATCATAAAGCAAATCCAATCGCAGGGCGAGGTTGTCGCCATGGTAGGCGATGGAATCAATGACTCGCCCGCGCTGGTGACAGCCGACGTGGGCATTGCCATGTCAAGCGGGACAGATGTAGCCATGGAAGCAGCAGATGTGGTGCTCATGCGGCCTACGGATCTGATGAGCATCCCCGCAGCCCTGAACCTGACGCGAACTATTTTCCGTCGCATCAAGCTGAACCTTGCGTGGGCTTGTGTATACAACATCGTCGGTCTGCCAGTCGCCATGGGCTTCTTTTTGCCCTTTGGCCTGCACATGCACCCCATGATGGCCGGTTTTGCCATGGCGTGCAGCAGTGTCAGCGTCGTGGTCAGCAGTCTCCTTCTCAAGTTCTGGAAGCGACCACGATGGATGGATGAGGCGGAAGCCGAACACAAAGGTGGTCTGCGCTGGATGAGAGGTCAAGGTGTTGTGGGCTGGGTGAGAGAAATCTTGGGACGAAGAGGTCAGACGGGTGATGAGGGATATGTTCCATTGCAGAATCTGGATATCGAGCAAGCATGATCGTATGAAGTACTGATTGAGCGATTGCTTTATGTTTGGATGTTATTAATGTCTTGTGCTGAGATTTGGACTGTTTTAGATCTTTTATTTCAATGTAGGCGATTTGATTTCCTTGCTCGTCAATTCCTACGCGGTATGTTGGAACGAGAGGAGTGACTGTTTGGTTGCTGTCATTTGACAAGTACAAATAATATCGGTTTTAGAAAGACACTCAGATAGCGAGTCTAGATGCACCTTGAATACCCCAGCAGATCGTTTAAATTCCGCACCATCACACAAACAGACAGTGTAAATTCTCCCGTAATTGTCCAAAATTAAGGTCTGTATGAACTATGCCCAATCTGGCTTGTTGCCGTATTGCCATACATGCTGTGAACACCCTTTCCTGAATCCTCGTGTCCTATCGTACAGTATACCTACCTCCCCGGCAGACAGCGTACCTACTGGCTTCAACTCTTCAAGGTGCGGCGACCGAGTCGGACCTCTGCAAGGGAAGAAAATCGGCGTGGTCCGCGTGGAATGACTGAACGAGAAGGCAAATACAGGGACAACACATACACAGTATGCACGACTAAAGCTCCGGTACCAGGGTTTGCATACAAGGAATAAGCCAAAGATGGGGGGATACCAAGGTGGCAAGGAACAAGAACCCCAAAGAACTCGAAGACAGACGCTTGTTGAGCGGTGTATGTGGGGGCTTAAGATGTTTTGCTAACTCACTAACGTAACTATACATGTTCGCATTCAGACGACATGTTTTAATTTCTCCTTGATCAGTGTAGTACAAGTAACTGAATCTATCCACCACTTTTGTTTCAAACCTTCAACTCTTCATCATGCTTGAGTTGTCCTTTCTCGTTCATCGTATAAATCCAGGCGGCCACTGCAGGCGTGGGGAATGCTTCACAGCCCCTGAGCCCAGTACAGAGAGAACCTCGTAGGACTATGGAATTATATTTCAACATATATACTACAAAAGGCTACCTTGTTATTATACAGGCAGGCATCCAATTACTCAAGAAAAGGGGGCGATGTGCAGACCAAAACGCTTAGCATGGAGCTGATCTATGGCTTCTCCCTTCCTCTGCCAATGGCATTACCGCAACCGAAAAGGCCACTACCATATATATCCAGGGAAGAGGAAGGGAGGGATAGAATGAATAGAGGGAGAGATGAATGAGAGAGAGACAAGGAGAGAGGAGGGAAGAGAGAGGTTAAGGAAAAGGAGGCCAGGCCAATGTTTATCATCAGCTACAAGCCCGTAGCCTGCTGGCCCCAAAATAAGGTGCCCTCGTAATGCCCACACATCTCCTTCCAGGTAACAAAAGGTTCGCCGCTTTCATCTGACCATGCGCCTCCATATTCTTCGGCGTCGTCGTCGTCACTCGTGCCCTTATTTGGAAATGATCGCTTGGCGATCCATCTTCGTCCATCAATCAGCTTTGTCGATATGGGGTCATTCCGTTTCCATGACTTGACGGTCTCTCGGAGAAGCGACTTGACGAATGGATGGAACCACATTTTCATATACTCGCCATCAAGAGCCTCTTTGCCACCTGTGCAGTGCCAGAGTCCGTAGATGTGTTTAGTAACAAAGTTCGTACCCAGATGAGCAAGCTGTAGCCAGCTTTCAGCTGATGTCCCTGGGTGTGCGTCCGGCACGGAATTGTAAAGGTTGATCAACGCAGTCCGCACATTGTCCGGCATTCGAATGGGGTACGGTCGAAAGCTTTGGCCTTTCCCAAGCAAGTCAATGTTGACGTTTGCAGATTGATCTGCCAGATTGTATTGCATGTAGCCCAAGTATAGCTCGTTGCCTGCCTTGGTCTGGAAAAGAGATGACTCGTATTCAATGGCCATGTGGAGCTCAGTCTCCTGATTGTCGGTCTCTTTCTCTGGAACTATGCGTTCCACGGTGGGGCTGAGTTCAAGGGCTTTGCTATTGCCAACGAAGGTCTGGTTCCGCCAATATTCCTGTCGACCCCAAATGTTAGATAGATAGTATTGGTCTGAATTAGCTTGCCAGAATCTGGGGTCGTATGTGGTGCTGATCTCTCTCATCACGGCATCTATGACCTTTGTCAAGTCGGCGACAGGCCCAATGATGGTGCCCGAATTCAACCATCGAGGATCAGTCGTGAAGATGTCGTCAACTCCTCTACTAGGACCGAAGGAATCACTCGCCAGTGTTGAATCCGGTGCCGCCCAGCATCGAGCTGCACTCTCATCTGGTGGCCAGCACACCTTGTCAGGACCAAAGAAGACGGATTGTTGCATGCCTCTTGACAACATGTATTTTACTGGAAGTCCCATTCTTCGAGCAAGGTGCGCGTTGGCTTTGGCGGCAACTTCGAAATATCGCTCAATGATGATCTCTGGAGGCAACTGATGTATGATGTCATACCCATCCACAAGCATAACGAGATCATCTGCTTCCTCTGCAGCGTTCAGTGAGTCCAAGTACTTTTTCAGTGCTCGCAATTTAGCCAGGTGCGTGACGGCAGCGTCAAATTGCCCTTCGCCTTTCCAGCCAAGGAGCGTCGGAATTGGGTATCTGTTGGCTCCCGCAGAAGCCAAATTATAACAGAATTGCAAGTTTGACTGGCTTGCTGGTATCAAAAAATGTAGACGCGACGTCTTCGGACCCGAGACCGGAGTTCCAGGTCGCTTGGACAATGGTGGTGGTGGCAGCATGTCATCTTTGGCCGCTTGTTTGGCTTGAGAGGCCTGTGAGGGAATGGTCATACCGAATCGTTCCTGCACAATTGATTTAGCTCACGAAAGTCGACCCCGGAGGCCTGGCTGTATTGGTATATCGTGCCAATTGTAGGAGTTAATGCCATACCATGTCGAAGGGACTTCCTATACACCAGAAGCCCACCAGGAGCAGAGAGAGGCATGCGGCGACCACAAGATTGCGGCGCACGGAAGCAATGGCGGCCATGACGATGAGAGAGTACCAGACATGCCCAGTCTGGTCATTACAAAATACTACTCGCAGTAGAAATATTGATGCGAAATTCCAGAGAGATGATGAAGAAAAAGTCCCGTTGCGAACCAGCGCTTTGGAGGACGTCCAGCCGGATAGGGCCTACGAGGCGCAGCAAGGAAGGATATACAAGAGACAGTATATAGGTGTGAGCCTAGGAAAGCAGTTTGCTGTGCTGCAGACCGTTGTGTGATTGAGGTCACGCTTCGAACGTGGTGTCGTTCATAGAGTCAGGCAACGTCAAAAGCTTACTAACGAGCCGACATGCTCAACCATGCCATTCTGTTTCTCTTTCTTTCCGCTTCCCGTTTGTGGCTCAAGCGTGGATGACGGGAAAGTAACAGGATCACGAATGGGTTGGCGCCTTCCGTCTCAGGCCTGCGCCTTGTCGGGACGAAGGATTTTGGCCACGAGATGATCTGGGCTGGACTAGGTGTGTACAGTGTGCGTGTACTCCGTAGTGACGAAAACGCACGGAGCCAATCACGCCCAGCGCGCTGGCTCAATCTTCTCCAGCAGGCAGAGAAGATGCCAGCGAGCACGTCCCTTGATTGGTCGGGCCGCTCGGCACTTGTGGCCGACTTCACGCCTTGGTTGGAGCAACTGGCAGGCCCCCTACGGAGTATGTATGTAGTACGGTCGACGATCCCGGGTCAGGGGTTCGCATATGGGGACGGACCTACGGAGTACCTACATACCTCCTACATACGCCCACTGTCTACCTCATACTCCGTACATATGTACCAGGTACGGAGTATGTGGTATGTGCCATGTGTACGGAGTAGCATATGCCACATAAGTACATATTACATGTACTCTGTAGGATCTCAATAGGTATCTGGGGCTTCACATCACAATGTGTACATATACGCAACGCCGGACAGACTCTTCTGAGTGAAGCAATATTCCTCATTGCGTCGTGTCGCTCCTATACACTGGGCGCAAATTGGCCAACGCGCCGATGTAGAAGCTTAGCGAGCCAGACCCGTGCTGTTACAGAACTCCTTATTATTCGTACATAATGCGCAAGTGGACTCAGGCGATCTAGGTATATGATTGCTGTTCGGAAGTCCCCGTCTGTGCAACACACACATCACCAACTTCCAAGGCGTACTCCGTACCACACACCGGCCGCTCAGTTCTTCAGCAGGTGCCTGCACGTGATGTTGCTTGCATCAGTTACCTACGAGGAGGCGCGTAGGGATAAATTTCACAACTCCGTACTTCGTACTTACGGAGTAAGATATAGGCCGCAATGTACGCTACTCATACTTCTAAGTGTGCGCTTATTTCCGGCCATGCACCCCATTGGCTAAATCCCCCTTTCAGATGACTCTGCGGGAGTTCTCAAGAGAGTCAAGCCGTCCATGTGAAGGCAGAGATGTGCTATTATCTCATCGTTCCTACCTATGCACTATCGACGTTGAATGATGACTCTTCAAAGCGAAAAAAGTATAAAAGCAATATGACGACGAGTCAAGTGTCTTCAGAAATAGTTGGCTGTTACGGGAAGTGATTGTGGAGCGCAGAACTTGTTGTGGCTGATGACTCGTAAGCTGTTATCATCTGCTAAAGTGGTGAATCGGATTAACGCTCTCGACCCCGCGTAATAAGAGAGTGGGCAGTGCGCTGTTTTGTCATCTTGCAACTCGGCCAGAAATCGGAGGTAGCGCTTCGTCCGCAGGACCGTATTACATTACATACATCTCTTTGTCGCGATTCCAGTCTGGAGTGTCACTACCCGAAACGCGGGACGGCGGGTCGCGCACAGAGACGACCAAGGAACCAGGAAAGACAATTGCTTGTTTCGGCCCCGGGTCCACTAACTTCGGTTGTATAGCCTTGATTCTCGAAACTGATACACACAAAGTAGAGCGTACTTGGCTTGTGGCTGAAGTCGTTGGCGTCATAAGCTCAAGGCCAGGGTTCCCAAAGCCATATGGAACAACTTGACAACCGAACAGGTTCTTGGGCTCAGCTCTCTGCTAGCGGCGACGGCGTCCATTGTTAACAATGCGATCGTGAATATGGCTTTCTCCTGGGGGGCGGCGGTTTGGTTGTTGAGCAGTTCGTGTTTGAGACAGAGTTTGCTTCGTTGTATCACGCCAAGTGCCGCTGCGCGACCCCACGATCTGCTAGTCTCTGCGTCGCAAACGATTGATCAGCCAATGCTCTGGCAGTCACACTCTTTCAAATAATATCGAAGTCCGATAAAGTGATAAATACCCTTTTAGAAAGTCCCCATCACCTGCTAAACTTCCAATTGGGATTAGGCATACTGCATAGCCTGGAGCCACTGCGGACTGGAGGAAGGGAAGTAAAAGATTTGGGTTGCATCACATCGTCATCTGTGAATGTCGGACGAGCTATACGCAGTATCTCTCTGCATGGACGTGCGAAAGGCCTTGGATAGATGGGGTGAATGCTGAAACCCGAATATAGAACCTATTGCTCGGTATGTTCGCGGCTGTTTCCAACTTCAGTGCGCTCCGCAGTTTTAGATACAGAGTATCTTTCTTACGTTTTTCAGCTCCAGCATCACCGATATGCCATCTCTCTTTTCGCAGCAAACTTTCTGGACATCTCACAGTGTACCTTCCGTTGTCTTGAAATTATCATAGCATGGTAGATGGCTGAACGGAAAGCGATCCCCGGTCGCGGAGTGGAGAAGCAGGGGCATGAAAGTTGAAACACGACTTACGAGTTACAAGTTAGGATGCGGAATTGTTGTAGACGACAAGGAACCTGGAAGCCTACCGTATCTACGTAGAGTTTGAGGTGGATGACGCGCAGGTTCCTGAAAAAAAAAATCGACTCATGAGAAACGATTGGACCGACTCTACACTTGTGGCAACAATCATGTAAGTTCGTTGAACACAAAGCTATCTTAAAGTCGCGGGGAACATCATGGCCCCAAATCAAGACGCCCACCCACATTCACCTGTGCTCGCAGGTCGAATGTAAGTTGGCAGTTCGCTTCTCACCTCCCTGCAGCGCGCTCTCGCATTGAGTGTCAGCGCCAAGCGTCAATAATATACTCGTTCTTATTGCTGTCGACGTGAGATAACAAAAATGGCTTTCCTTCACCGCACAGCATCGATTACATATCAGTTTGGAAAAGATTGGTCATTATTAACCACCGCAGCCTCACTCAAGCATCCGTACGGGGTGTTTTTGTATTTTTGTCCTATTGCTAGGCCCAAGGTCGTTGAGCGCCGAGCGGTGAGCACAAAGAAAAAGGAAGCTATCGCTCTCGGAAACATCGAAACATGCGAGATCGTGATGGCATCGAGTTGAACGAAGCAGCTTCTGGAGCAGTGATCTGTCACGCAACTTATCGAGTTGCATCGCCCGACGCATTATCGTTGCTTCCGTCAGTGGAAGGGTCCTGCGTGGAAACATTAGAGGGTTTGGGGGATATTGGACCTATTGATAGAATCTACATGTTTTTGGCTTGGAGGTTAGAAGGCCACGCGAAATCGACAAAACGAGCTAATAGTATATAAAGCCTCGCAACGTCGTCATGTGGCTGGCGAGCCAAGGCTGGACTGAGATATCCCAGTCAGTTGCCAGCCACCCGAATTTGACTGATAACAAAATGCATTTATCTACATTATGCATGCTTTTCATGTTATGATATCACTGCGTCACCGGGTGTGGTGGACGCAAGCATTCTCTTCAAGTAATCCCGTTTTCTACAAGATTTCGTGGCGGCAGGTCTGGCAGAAGGAAGGCTGCTCGCGTCATGGTGTGTGTGACGATATACTGTGTGTTCCACCTTCATGGGTTTGCTTTTGATACCACGGCACAAAGTGTTGGGCAAGGTGACGGCGGTCAACAGCGGTCAACAGCGATCAGCGTTGTCAATGACATTGAGGCGAAAATTAAGGATCTTGAGCGCCGCGAAAGTGACATCAAAGTAGTATGTATGTACATAGATACATAGGTAGGTACCTGGTAGGTAATGGTAGGTACTCCGTACCTGACAGACAGAAAGCATTGGAGCTGCGGAGCCTAGTCTCAACCATTGTCGTGGACTCATGGCTTCGTCACCTGGATAAAGTGCTGACGAGCGCGCTCCTTCCCTTGCTCTGGCTCCGCTGGCCACACCCCCCTCCTCCTTTCTCTGTGCGCATGCGCACAGCATTCGCACTCCCCATCCGCGGCTCTAGGGCTCGGGGGCTGCCACTGCAGACTCAAGCCCCACCTGCCGTCCTTCCTGGTGGCGTTCGTCGTCACCGCGCCGGGGTCTCACTCAAATGGGCGCTGCAAAGTGGTGCGTGGCCTAGGTACCTATCTACAGTACAAGAACTTGCGCCGCGTACTCCGCTCCATACACCACGCCTTGTTTTTCCTCTCCCGCTGCCCTTCATCACGGCCCGTCCTGCAACCTTCTTTCGCTCTATCTTTTTCCTTCTTCTCAACAGCCATTCGGTGCCTTTGTTACCAATTTATTTGAGCTTGTGCTCCAAACTCTAACGCTCGCTACGTCTCCTGTCGCTGTTGTGTTGTTTTTCTCGCATGATAGCTCCTTTCTTTCGTCTTCGTTGGCTCTGGTCAGCCTCACTTGCCCCCAGTCGACAGCGGCTACTCTCCCCGGATCTTGCTCCGCCACGACGCGATCAGATCTGTCGTCTCTTGTGAAGATATCGCCGTCTATAGAACATCAACCAAACGCTGCCAGAGGTGCAATCTTCGTTTCACATTGGGTCCTCGGCGTAATATGGTCTATTCATAGTAAAGCAATAGACCCCTTCAAAATATCGACAATACAACTCGCCCTTCACCCCAAGCTTTTAGCCCTTGATCGACTATTCATGCTACAACACGATATGTCGGGAACGAGTAACGAGATCCCGGATCGGGTCTTACATCAAGCAGACGATGCCGAAACCAAGGCTGCACACTCGGATGTGGAGGCTTCTGCTGGTCGCCCAGAGCCCTCGAGTGAACAGAATCTGGACCATGAATATTCTATCCCGAGCACGATCAAATTTACATGGCTAGGGACCTATTTTTTCTTCTCATTGCTTCTGACACTCTACAACAAGCTAGTGCTAGGCATGGTAAGTCTATACAGCACGAAATATTCACGTTGATTGCATTTCAAAGTTGATACCGATGATATTTGACCGTTCTAATCCTCATCTAGTTCCATTTTCCATGGCTCCTTACATTTCTTCACGCCTCATTCGCCAGCATGGGTACTTTCGCCATAATGCAGCTGGGATACTTCAAAATGTCACGATTAGGTCGCCGGGAGCATCTTGCTCTTGTCGCCTTCAGTGCCCTTTTCACCGCCAACATTGCCGTTTCCAATTTGTCTCTCGCCATGGTGTCTGTACCCTTCTATCAGACCATGCGCATGCTGTGTCCGATCTTCACCATTCTCATTTACCGCTCCTGGTATGGACGTACATATGGCTATATGACTTACCTGTCCCTTATACCTCTCATAATTGGGGCAGCTATGACAACTGCTGGCGAAATGACATTCACGGATGCCGGGTTTTTGCTCACCATTTTTGGCGTTGTACTGGCTGCTATTAAAGTAAGTTGATACAGCACATGGTCATCACTTGGGAAGACGGTCAATGAAGCTAACGTGTTGCGACCACAAGACTGTTGTAACCAATCGATTTATGACCGGGTCACTGGCCCTACCCCCCGTCGAGTTTTTAATGCGCATGTCACCATTGGCCGCCCTGCAGGCGTTGGCTTGCGCTACTGCATCTGGCGAGGTGGCAGGCTTCCGAGAATTGATGGTATCCGGCCAGGTCTCCATGCGATCGTCGATTGCTTCGTTAACGGGCAATGGCTTCCTCGCTCTCCTCCTCAACATCTCGTCTTTCAACACGAACAAATTGGCTGGCGCTCTCACAATGACGGTGTGCGGCAACCTCAAGCAGTGCCTCACAGTCCTGATCGGCATTTTTCTTTTCAACGTTTCCGTCGATTTGCTCAATGGGGCTGGAATGGCTGTCACCATGGTCGGTGCAAGTATCTACAGCAAAGCTGAGCTGGATAACAAGAAGCGGAAACAGGCAGCGCAGTACCAGCCTATCAGTCAGAGCGCCAGATAGCTCACTACCCCCTATCATTGAAGATACCCCTGATTCCTTTTCTTTTTTGTTTTTTTTCTTTACACTAGGCGAAAAAAATGTCGCAAAAGGCGACGATACGACCACTCTGCATACTTCGCGCCGGTCACGTGTGCTTCATTTTTAGTATCGCTGCTACTGGATGAGATTTGTCTGCGATAATGATAGACCACTGATTTGCAGTGTTTACTGAACCTGGAAACAAGGTCAGTAAGATCGGCATCATACGGGGCATATAATCCGTTTGCAATGAAAGCAGTTCTGTCTTGATTTTGACACCCGGGGTCAGGCGTTACAGCATTCGGATTAGCGAAACGGATGCGGGCCATGGGCGGCGGGAAACAGCAATTCTTGCTGAGGATAAGGCATTTTCGATATTATTATCTCGGTCATCACCCCATCACAATCAACTCTGCCAAATGGCTTCCTTTGTTTCATCCGATCTGAAAGCTGCACACCACCAGTGACGTGATACATGCGGCAGTCCATGCGAAAGATGAGGATATAATAGCCGCTACCTTCTGCAAATCAGCGACAATGGAGTAGGTAAAAAAGCCGTGAGTTATTGGAGGTATTTTTTTTTTTGGTTTCACTACTCCGTATTGCCATGCTAATGGCTATAATCCAGGTAAAAAGAGTGATGTGCGTGGCTTTCGCACATTTCTTGTGGCTGTCATGGAACAGAATTCCCGCCCAGGGGATTCGAAAATCCGGGACAGCGACGGCAGCAATGAGACTCAAACGAGTTATGTATACTCCGTACATACGGAGTACTGGGTACATTAGGTACATATGTTAGGTAGATGGGGCGGTCGGGTGCTAGGATTCCTGGTGTGACCAGGGTTTTCAAAAAGCATACGCGTCCCCCCCTTCTTCATTCCCAGGGGACCCAGCTCCTTAATTGCCCTAGGTACCTACCTAGTATGTACCTAGGTCCTAATTGGTCCTAATATGTAATGGCTTTCAAGTTTCCAGAACAGGCGAAGAAGGCGGGTGGATGAAGAAGGAGGTGGGGTGGGGGGTGTCATGGACAAAATAGGCCAAAATGGCTTTCTTGTAAAGGAAGTGCATAGGTACATAGGAGGGCAATTGTTTCGCTGGATAGACCTTGACCGATCAATTCGGACCATGTTTGCGAGTACTTAGGTACAATTCCCGAGAACGTGAATTTCTGGTTTTAGCATTGCAAGTTGTGAAACCGGTGTACATGCATCAGGAATGCGTCGTCGTCCAGGCGTCCGTGTTTGTGTCTTTCTTTGATGTCCGCTTTTGGAGATTGACGGGACGAGGGGGGAAGTTGTTCGGCCCCAAGCAAGAATGTTGGGTTGGGGTTCACAAGCACGTCAAGTACCTAGGTCAAGAGGTATGATACGAGAACTGAAGGAGACTTGTAAAGTTACCTATGCCATGCCTATATTTCTATCAGTCCAAGATGGCATTATCTCAGCTTATGATGCCTTTTCGCAAAGAACAGAAATTCTTGTCCCCGGGGTATCATTCTATCATTATGATTGGGCAGTCGTGCAAATTAGGGGGATTACGGAGTAATGACGACTAAAATCTTCCTTTCTAGAACACCGGGGCAAAGCACACGTCTTGCGTAAAGATAGTGCTTAGGCGTAATGAAGTTTCCGTATTTCCTCATTAATTTGCATGGCTGCTTATTGCGGCCGCGTCATGCTGGCGGAGAACGGGCAACTGGGCAAATGGGCAACTGGAGTGGAAATGCACAGTCTCTAGACAATGCAATGGACCAATCCTGATGTGTTTGAACTATGTAGGTACATACCTAGAGCTTTGGGGTTTTGAACGGCGCTTTCTGGAGGCACGCGAGTTGCCACGGACAAATGGAGCGGCGGGTACGAATAGGTACCTAACCTACCTTAAGTACTTCGTAGTTACCAGGTATGTATTCGGCCAGGTATCTACTTGTATATGTAGATATGTGTGCACATTCAAAAGTCACGCCCCTCAGCGAAGAGAAAGCAAATGCATGATTTGTGCGAGATTACGTTTTTCTCCAGAGAAAACAATAATAGCTTAGTTATTTTTGGAGTCCGAACAGGAAGGTTGGCTGACTAGGTACATAGCAGACTTAGGTAGATAGTCACGGCTGAGAAGGACGTTACGAAAAGTGGTGGGGTCAAGGAGAAATAATTCAAAAAATATACCGAAACGCCGGGCTATGTAAGTATGCAAGGAAACATCGGAAACATAGGGTTGCATTTCCGCCTTCCCGATTTGCGGCCTTGTTTCATCCAGAGGCGCAGCTCTCCGAACAGGATAGCTTTGGTCGCAACCAGGGACGCGTGGCTAGGAACGCACAAGCAGTCTAGTAGACGGCGACGCTAATCATGACGATTGGCGTCAGTCCCATCGATCAACCGAGGCTGTGGGGTTTTAGTTCAAACTGATGCAGTACATTGCACGGAGGTAGAATGCCTTGACGGTTCGAGCCGACCGGAAGCTCCTCTCGGAAGTTGTAGTCGTTTGAGACCTTGTCCTTTTCTCTTGCCGAATGCTGAATTGCAGCGGTTGGCCTTCAGGAGATAATGTCGCCTCTTTTGAGCTGAAGGATACCCTGCTTGATGTCCTGGACCGTGGCGTTCGATTGCAAGCCGAGGGTAAGCGCCAGAGTCTCGAGGTCAGTAGCGGCTTTCGGCTCCATCTCAGACCGGATAGAAACGGCTGTGGGAGGGAGCGCAAGTATCTCAGGCACGTCTGCAGGATTGACAGTGCCTTTCCATGTTATCAAGGTATACGGTCCCTCCAGCGCGGCATGTGCGCTGCTTTTCTTAAGCATGACGAAACGCAGAGTCACTTCTGTCATCGTGACAAGAATACTGACGATGATGAGAATAATGACAATCCACGTAATGTAGCTCATCTTCGCGTCCGCGATAGAGTCGGACAGTATCTCGGCAAGATCGAGGAATACTCGGCATCTCTCATTCAGAACTTTGATTCGAGGATCAATTTCCAGATACTCGCGAATGGCAACGTAAAGAGGATGCAAAGTTGGTTCCGAGTCCCAAAAGAAATTCGGCACGTCGAGCATGTTGGAAGCTAAATACGATATGCCGTCAGCGATTGCACACGAGAATGAGCTTACAGGTGAAGGTGACCAAATTTGCACATGGAGAGTGAAAATAAAGGCTGTCATCGACGGCACGTTTTGAACGACTTACAAAGATTTATATCCACCCGGCTTTTGAAGAGCCTGCCTAGCAGAGTCACAATCTCTTTTCGCGTCATGTTCAGTTGTCCAGTCAATGCCAGGGTTTTCGGTACATGTTGAGCATCTAACATAGTTTCACCCATGCGCTCCTCGAAGAAACAAAGCTTTGTACTTTGCGCAATCGCGTGACTTATGGTCAATTTGATCATGTGGTCGGACCGGGGCAACAGTGTGATCATGTCATTGAACACACGAGGCCGCTTGACGTCGGCGCTGTACTCGAAATGGAATTCCTCCGTCTCAAATCCGTCTTGTTCCAGTGGTCGAGTCAACAGTGACACCGGTCCTTCTGCATCGGCAAAGGTCAAGTCGGCCAGAATGTCTTTTTCTTGGTGCTCGCTAAAGTTCCAGAAGACAGCGACACCGTACGAGAAAACGAATAATTCGCCAAATCGTTTGGCGTCAGGCGCTAGGCGGCTCATGTGTGACGGTAAACCATCCTCTTGGTCCCGTTGAAAACCATTTAGAGCAGGTGCAGAATGGCCATATGGTAATGCACCTCGGTCATCCCTCTCAAGGCCTTCAGTATTAGTGTACGCATCGTCGTCAAAATAGCCCTCATGGTGATCACGTCGTTCGCTTCTTTCGATTTCTAAATCCAGCATGGTCTTACCAGTGCCAGGGGTCTTGAGGACAGGTCGGCCACGCACTCTGTATCCCTCGGTACCGTTCAATAGCGGCAGCGCATACACCGCGTATAAGCAATCGTCGTAAAGTTTCGTCTTCGCCTCGTGTTTTTTTCTCAGGAATTCCGATGTCTCAGCCGTCTTGTATGCTTGAGCAGTACAGTACGCTGTTAAGCGGCTGACTTTGTCCTTTCTCTGCAATTTGGGCAGTCTTTCGGCATAGCTCTTTCCTCTGATGCCACCTCTTTTCTTCAATACGTCCAATTCTTCATCCCTCAACGGTCTGTTTTCTTCATTTTCCAATATTCGTGACAAAGTGCCCTCGCCATCGATGTTTTCTTCGCAGTCTTCAATGCTGTCATCAGTCTCGGGCAGGAGCACCAATTTCTGGCTGATCTTCGTGGTGCGGGATGGCATGGGCTGTCCTGTCCGTGACTGGAGGTTTGGAAGGCCCCCGCCAAACAACACACGCCGAGCTTGAACGCCAGTGGCCAAAGATGCAGGCATTTGCGATTGCGGCGGGCCTCGAGGTTGGCCTGAAGGAATCTGTGTGTTGTATTGCAATACGTTGTCGACCGTCATGAATCTCATTGGCGCGCGGCCGGAGCCACTGGCAGGATTGTCCGAACGGCGAGCAAGTCGTCGCTGATTCGGCCGCTCGCGTGCATCTGTAACCTATCCGACCAGCCAGGCTTAGCAAGCGGCGACATGTTGGAAAGCCTTGACCGAAGCAGTGGCGATAGAACTCACAAGCACCGTCGGCCCTTTCTTGACAGTAGACATGATTGCGCAAAGCCGAGGAACCGGGCACTAGGTCTTGGCGGTGAAGCTCCTTTCCGCTGAACCGGTTAAGAAAAATCAGGCGATTGAATAAAAGAGAGTCGCACAGATGTTTGCTGGAAGGCTAATGTGAGGTTGCTGGAGGCAGATGGACGGAGCGAATCCACGTGAAGGCTTGCTTATTCTCCGTACAACGCAAGCTCAGACTCACGAGTCACGAGTACGAAAGGTGGGCCCCCAGGCTCTCATAGGTTCAATCCGACCTTTCTGCTACCTTTTGCCAAAGACTCAATGAGGAACCCACCTGCAATGACGCATCTCCTCAGCCCCTGCCACTGCCGCCACTTACCTATACCTATGTATTACACTACATAGGTACCTATGTAGGTGTGCTGGTGCATATTACAGAATTTGCGTCCAGATCACAGGGAGGGCGTGTGATGATCCGGTATGTAGATTGTGATCTGTTCTCTGGGGTTTTCAGACGCACAATGATAACGGAATCATCACCAGCTACGCGCAGACTTGCGGCAAGGCGAGGCGGCGTTTCTTGGTGTTAATGGCCTTGACGATCGACCCGTGACGATGTATTCCGTACTCCGTAGGATAGCATCATAGATTACCTAGGTGCCTATGTAGGTACATATGTACATAGCATGGCCCTGATGATAAGATAAAGTAACGCGTCCGCGCGGCATGGTCACATGGTAGAGACTCATTAGCGCTGGTAACGCCCTGGCCCCTCAGCCAATCACAATGGCGCACTACACGTTGCCGGGTGGTCGACCCGGCTGTTTGTTTACGTATCCACCACGTCGAGGCAGCGGTTCATCTTCCGAGTGAAGAGAACCCCGCGTTAAGCCGTTGTCATCGCTCTGGGAATACGAAACGTTACCGACAACCTACAGAGTAACCTACCAGGTGATATGTACATACTGTATATATGTACGGCAGTCATTAATTACTTCAAGCTCCTTCCTCCTGTGGCAAGCAGGCTGCTTTGGAGGCCATTGTTGCCCAGCCCGACTCTCCAACCCTCTTACCCTCACCTTCAATCGCTTTTGGCTTTGGGTGCTTTTAGTCATTTCTGAAGGGCTGTGGATCGTTCGATCGACTGTCTTCTGCCCAGCTGAGGCACTCGGACTGGCGAATCCAGGCTGAACAGCTTTCATAAAATTCTCGACATACGCAAACATTGCTTTGTTGTATTTCTTTGACCAACCCCCAGCTGGCTACTTACGACATTCATCCCGCGCATCGTTGTCTGTCCGCCCCGGAGTCTACGAATCCTACCACCACTCGACGCTTGAAGCGATGCGCAGTCGGCCAACTTGAGCTGTAGCCAGACTGACTGACGGCGACTGGAGATCACCGACCGAACGGCTCGCAGATAAAGTGTGACGGCGTCAGCAAGGCAATCGCTGGCCGCAGACTTCAATCCGCGCCTTCAAGAGAGATACTGGCGCAATGCCGTCGTTCAGTTCACATCCGCTGCGCCAGGCGCACACTGTCGGCCTTGCTACCACCACCCTTACGAATGAGAATAACTATAACAACAATACCAATACAGGCACCACTTCTGACGCTATCGGTCGCTTCCCATCAAATACCTCCTCATCAGCCTCTTCCGGCTATTCTTCCAAAACAAATTATACTGCCAACACCCAATACTCGTCAACATCAGGCGGCCACAGTCCCGGAAGCGGCCACAAACACAAACGTGGCCAAAGCGATGTTCTAGCTCGAGCTCGCACGTTTGAAGTCGGAGCTTTGAATCCCGGCCTCAGCCAAGGGTCGGAGAGTACACCCGCCACGCCAACTCGACAGTCTCTTCGGCCGCTATCTCAAGCGCCAGCCTCATCGCCACGAGCTCATGGCCAAAATGTCTCTCCGCAGAGCTCTCCTGGTCATCAGCGCGGCAAGAGTATCGATAATGGCAAACTGTCGCTCTCACAATGTGACGGGCCACCCGAGCTGCCTACTTCTCCGCCACGATCATTGCCTATCCGGCCCCATTCCATGCTAATGACGAGATCCGACTCAATTCTTCGAAGTAATGTATCCAAATGTCAAGGAAATTCTCCCCTTGGAACGCACACGACCCATTTAGCCACACCAGATCTCGAGTTACTCGGCCGATCGTCGACCCGAGAACTTCGGACTTTATCACGCTTGGCTACGTCTGACGTGGCTGAAGATTTCACCATAACCTCCCCAGCACAAGAGGTCGTCGGTCTGCGTGGAAGACGTCGTTTGCAACGCGCAGATAAACCCAAATCAGCTGGCGACCCCAAATCAGGCGGATATGGATGGGAAGGCCGCAACTGGATGGATAAGCAGCGCCAGTTTCTCCAAGCTTATGAATATCTATGCCACATAGGAGAAGCCAAAGAATGGATTGAAGATGTGACGCATAAGTCTCTTCCACCTATCGTTACGCTTGAAGAGGCTTTGCGCGACGGAGTGACTCTTGCTAATGTTGTTGAAGCATTGAATCCCAACAAACGGTTTCGAATCTTTAACCATCCTAAACTCCAATATCGCCACTCCGACAACATCGCCATCTTCTTCAGATACCTTGATGAAGTTGAGCTTCCCGACCTTTTCCGCTTCGAGCTCATCGATCTATACGAAAAAAAGAATATTCCTAAAGTTATTTACTGTATCCACGCACTAAGTTGGCTTCTGTTCCGCAGAGGCATCGTCGATTTTCGTATCGGTAACCTTGTTGGCCAACTCGAGTTTGAGCATCACGAGCTAGAGGCGATGCAAAAGGGACTGGATATGCTTGGGGCTAACATGCCCAGCTTCGGGAATATGGGGGCCGATTTTGGTATTTCAGAACCTGAGCCGGAGCCGGAGCCGGTAGAAACAGAGGAGGAGCGCATCGCTCGCGAACTAGCCGAAACCGAATACTCAATTGTTGACCTACAGGCGCAGACACGAGGTGCGCTACTTCGTCTGCGTCTCGGTGACACGATGCAAAGATTTTGGGACGAGGAGCAAACTTTGATTGATCTGCAATCACGTATCCGCGGCGAGTTTACTCGGCAAATCATGAGCTATCGGCTCCAAATGCGACAATCAGCTACACTGGTACAGAGTGCAGTGCGCGGATTTTTGTTACGAAGTGGTCTGAAGAAGAGCGAAAACTTTTGGCAGGCCCTCGAGCCCGAATTGCTGGAAATGCAGAGCATAATAAGGGCCAACAAGGTCCGCAACGGACTACGGGACCTACTATATAGATTAGATGAGTGCAGAGGGCCTGTTCGGGAGGTTCAGGCTGTCTCCCGAGGCTTTCTGGTTCGGAAAGGCCTGGCTACTCAGCGACGACAGAGCAAGACAACATCTGGTGACGTGGAGAGACTCCAGGCCTTTGCGAGAGGAATGTCTTCACGAGCCAGAATCAGCAAAGTTATCCGATCATTGGACTCAGAGACTCGGGCAATTACTGGCTTACAAGCTGTCGCGAGGGCTTTGTTGACCAGAGGTCAGATCGACTTTGAGCGGCAACAGCTATACGCTGCTGGTCCTCAATGGGAGTCACTGCAAAGTATCATTCGAGGGAGGTTCGAACGAGAAAGGCAACAGTCTTATAAGACCGAAACGAAGTATCATGAGCTGGACATTGAGCAATTGCAGGCCACGATACGAGCAGGTGTGGTACGCCAAGAGATCGGCAGACAACTGGACGCCCTGGATGAAGCTGGTGAAGAAGTTGAATTTTTACAGTCACACGTCAGAGGCATGCTACAAAGGCGTTTGCTCACTCTTCAAGGTCAGCGGCTTGATCTACATGCGGCTGCCATCATTGACCTGCAGAGTCTTAGCCGAGGTCTTCTGCTACGGAAGCGACATGGGCAGCTTCTCGACGAGCTGAACTCCCACAATCAAGCCACAGCGGAGTTTCAAGCCATTTTGAAGGCGATGATGGCTCGTGCCAAGGTCGATGAGATTCTCACAGAACTGGAAGAAGAGGAACAGTCCATTTTAGCTTGTCAAGCAGCTGCCCGGGCCTTTATCGTGCGAGCCAAATTCGAGGAAAAGAAGCAATACTTCAATGACAACATGAAGAAGGTGATCAAGATTCAGAGTTTTGTCCGAGCAAAGGTTCAAGGGGAGGCATACAAGAGCTTGACGACTGGTAAAAATCCTCCTGTGAATGCAGTAAAGAACTTTGTGCACCTCCTCAACGACAGTGACTTTGACTTTAATGAGGAGGTTGAATTTGAGCGAATGCGAAAGACTGTTGTTCAACAGGTACGGCAGAACGAGCTGCTGGAGCAGTATATCGATCAACTCGACATCAAGATTGCCCTGCTCGTGAAGAACAAGATCACGCTAGACGAGGTTGTCCGGCATCAACACAATTATGGAGGAAGCTCGATGGGGCTTTTAGCAAACAGCACTATTTCCTCTGCCAATCAATTCGATTTGAAGGCCCTCAACAAGAGCTCAAGAAAGAAGCTCGAGTCATATCAGCAGCTTTTCTTCACGCTGCAGACACAATCGCATTATCTCGCTCGATTGTTCAAACACCTTCGTGAGCAGGGCACCTCCGAGAAGGATGGCAAGAGAATCGAGCTCCTCATCATGAGTCTGTTCGGTTATGCACAGAAGCGACGAGAGGAGTACTATCTTCTGAAACTAGTGGCGAGATCGATTCGTGAAGAAATCGAGGGAAGCAAGGCCATTCCGGAATACGTTCGAGGCAACTACTTCTGGCCGAAGCTGTTGGGCAACTACACCCGATCGCCCAGAGACCGCAAATACTTACGCAGTCTCTTGGGACCGCTCATTCGTGACAATATAATTGAGGACCCCGCGCTTGACTTGGAAAGCGATCCCATGCAAATATACCGTTCTGCGATCAACAACGAGGAACTTCAGACTGGACGGCCTGACAACAGACCGCTTGACGTACCGAGAGAAGTGGCCATCAGAGATCCCGAAACAAGACGCCTCTTCATTGACCACCTTCGGGATTTACGAGAGATCTGTGATCAGTTCTTGTTGGCGTTAGAGGACATGGCTCCTAAGATGCCATACGGTCTTCGATTTCTGACCAGCCAGATGTTCCAAGCACTTTGCCAACATTTCAACCGAGAAGCACAAGAAGATCTGCTCAAGATCGTGGCCAATTGGCTGTGGAAGTTCTATCTCCAACCACCGTTGACGATGCCAGAGCAGCTTGGTGTTATTGAAAAGTCCCTGAGCCCATTGCAGAGAAGAAATTTGACAGAGGTGGCCAAAGTGATAGGGCAGATTGCGTCAGGACGCCCGTTTGGTGGTGAAAACATTTACCTGCAGCCCTTGAATAACTTCGTGATCGACTCCATACAGCGTCTCCAGCAAATTCTCCGGGACCTGATTTCGGTACCTGATGCCGAGCAGACGTTTGACATTGACGAGTTCAATGATCTTTACGCCAAAAACAAGCCGACGCTATACATCAAAATGACAGATGTATTCGCCATCCACCAGCTCGTTATCTCGGAGCTTCCATTCATGTCTCCTTCACGAGACGACGTTTTGCGGGAGATTATCCAAGATCTCGGCAGTGTCAAGAACAATGAGAACGAAATGAATGCTGCCGGCTCCGCCGACATTCAAATGTTCTTGACACCCAAGCTTCACGACGTTCGAGATCCGGAAGAAGACATCAAAGCGCTGTTCATGGAGACGAAGCGATGCGTACTGTATATCATCCGCGTGCAAACCGGCAGCAATCTTTTGGAGATTTTGGTCAAGCCCATTGCCGAAGAAGATGAAGACAAATGGCAGTCTCTGCTCAGCGAAGAGTTTTCGGACGGAAAGGACACTCGTGGAGCCTACTCGGATACCAAGATGGTGGATATCACGAGGATGTCATATTGCGAACTCAAGCGAACGGCGCTTGAAAACATCATGAGGCTAGAGCAGATGGGACGTATTTCGAAGCAAAATTACTACCAAGACGTTCTAAACGCCATTGCAAGTGACATTCGAACCAAGAGCCGCAGAAGGGTACAACGGCAACGAGAGGTGGAGGGTGTACGACTCACGTTGAGCAACCTGCACGACAAAGCCAAATACCTTGAACAGCAGAAGAGAACATATGATAATTATATTGAACAGGCCATGGTGACACTGCAGAGCAAAAAAGGGTACGTTTGGGTATTCTGATGGCCTTTCGGTGCCGCGTCTCCACTTCCCCTCCTTCTTTTCTTTGCGTACATTATAGTCTTGTCAGCAGGATGAAGCGACTAACAATGATGAATGACAGGAAAAAGAGATTCCTTCTTCCGTTTACCAAGCAGTACAATCACCAGCGAGAGCTTGAACGGAGCGGGCGCGTACCCAAGTTCGGAAGCTACAAGTATAGTGCTCGCTCTCTCTCAGAAAAGGGAGTCTTGGTCACCTGGGAGGCATTGGGCGACCGAGACTGGGACAAGATCAACATTACGATTTCATGCGACGAGGTCGGTATCTTTGCCATTGAGGGCTCTCGTGGTCACATACAGATGCCGGGAGCGAGCGCGCTGGTGCCAATCGAGGACATGCTACAAGCGCAGTTCGAATCTCATCAGTTCATGAACTTGTTTGAGGGCAGTCTAAAGCTGAATGTCAATCTTTTGCTGCATCTCGTATACAAGAAGTTTTATGGCACATGATGGGAGGCACCATCCCCAGACAATGTCATCCCGTGACGGGTTGTACGTTGTGAATGGACGGATGGGTGGCGCGGACTCTGACTGACGAATCGAGGAATAATGTTTGCATTTACGACATGGTTAGCGGTCGGTGGAGAGGGGGAATGGCGCACGGCTTTTGGTTCTGGCGACAGCGATGGCTTGCCCGTCTCTGTCGGACTCCCTTGTTTTCTAATACCTTTGAAGCATGGTGTTTTTGATTTTATGAGGATCTCTAAGCTAAGCAGAATCGGCGTCTTGGAGCACTTGCGGGCGCGGACAGGACTTTTGTACGAATAGAATAAGCGCGACAGGAGGAGACATGACGTGAGGAGATGGAACGGCCCGCGAGACATACCCCAAGTGGTTGGCAGGTGCAAACCGCAGAATTTTAGAACATGATTTCACGAAACATGAGTGTGTGAGGGCGTGCCAACTACCTATGATCCTTTTGTCACATCACACTCGACGCAGATTCTTGTTCATTCCATCCTCGTTCTGGGAGCGGAAAATATACGTATGCTGTGACATGAAATGGGCTCGTTGTATGGATTTGTACCATGTCAAGACGTAATCGTTAGCCAAAAGCCCTCCTGAGTTCTGTGTATCCTTAAACCAATGAAGCACCACGGGACCTGGTTTACGTAAAACGCCGATGCAGCTCACCTTGCTTTCTGCAGCCAAGGCCGATCTTCTTGGCCTTATTTTTAGCCTTATCTTTAGCCTTATCTTTAGCCTTATTCTTCAACAGTCTCTGTGTCATCCATCTTTGAATGAAAAGACCGGCACGTTGCAACAGGATAGTAGTACATAGGTAGCTGCATTTGCCTTCTAAGTTCTGACTTGCTTCAAGCTGCACAACATACAAGAGAGCAAATGAGGCAAGATGGTGCCATCTGTCACAGCGATGTCGACATCGCATTAGCGTTTGGGTCTAATCTTGTTAGTCAGGACTCAGGACTCAGAAGAAAGGGGGAATCGCGTCAACGGTGGGGATTATTGCGTGTGCGATGCGGAAGCAGGATGGGAAAGACTGTGCACGGATGCCTCACGTGATTGGGACAATACTGCAGTAGGCGTGTCAAGGAGAGACGATAATGTACTGGATCTTGAATCACCTGGCTCTGGATGAGGAGGGACGAGGAAAGCAAGAGAGGGGGTAGTAAGTCAAGTCAGCAAGGGCTTTAGGCATTACGTCGAGCTTTCTTCCGCCTTGGCTGGCTTGCACCAAGGCATGTGACCAGTTTCCATCCATTGCGAATACTTCGACTCATGCGTATGGCTCATGCACCCCATGTTCACGTTACATAGCCTGCAGCTTAGAGGCGCAGATACAGCAGGTAATACAAGCGCGAATTACCTTCAGCACCACATGTAAATAATAATCCTTGTACATACGCTCACATGGACGACGAACAAAGATGCAAGAACCGAGCGGCGCAACGCGGGGTGCCAGTGCCTGGCGCAGCTCCACCACCGCTATTACTGTCCTGTACACAGTACACAGTACAAGGGAGAATTGCCGCGAGTTTCCGCGTCCCTCCCAGCCGCCTCATCGCTTTTTAGATAAGGCGAAACGCCCTTGAGGTCCGTGTCGGTGTGGCCGGGCCATTTGTCATAAAGCCTGGATGCCCGTTTCCGAAATGGCCCTGTCTGGTCTTGTTGGCTGCTCTTCACGTCTCTTTCTTTCGCTTTTGTCTTAACGTCTGACTCTGTCATGACTACCCCTTTTTGACTCGTTGTTGCTGTGCGTGAATTTCGTCAAACCCTGTATCGGGCGCGCTTTTAACCTGTTCAACGTTGTTTATTTTGGTGTCTCCCTCTGAGCTGTTGTTCGAGTTCATATCGTCCTTCTTGTTTATTTATATTGCCCACTTTTCTCTATTTGCTCGTTTGGGCTTGAGAAGGACAGGCAGGCGGTTTATCGGACAGAGACAGACGATAGCTGTAGCTATCCTTTTATTAGACTCACGCATTCTTTTCTTGTGTGATATTCTACCGAATTGCCAGCTTCTCTCGCTGTTGTTCGGTTCTTCGGTCCATACGTCCATCGGCTCCCAGCATAGAGATCTAGCTCAAGCTTATCTCACGCCATTTTGGCTCTTGGGAAGATCAACAGACCATCAAAATGGCACCAGATATCAACACCATACAGGCGTGCGCCCCCGCCGGCATCGCCACGCAAGCCGCAGAAAAACCCAACATCCTCTACATCATGGCCGACCAACTGGCAGCGCCTCAACTCAAAATGTACAATCCGCAATCACAAATCAAAACACCCAACCTGGATCGTTTGGCTGCCAGCTCGGTTCAGTTTGATTCTGCATACTGCCCCTCACCGTTATGTGCCCCTTCTAGAATGAGCATGATCACAGGTCTTCTGCCCATGAAGATTGGTGCATACGACAACGCTTCGCAAATCAATTCCGAGATACCTACCTATGCCCATTATCTTCGTTCCAAGGGCTATCAGACCACCTTGGCAGGTAAGATGCATTTCGTTGGCGACCAATTACACGGTTATGAGCAGCGTCTCACGAGTGACATCTATCCCGGCGACTTTGGTTGGGCTGTCAATTGGGACGAGCCCGAAACACGGCTGGAGTGGTATCACAACGCCAGCTCCATCCTTCAAGCAGGGCCATGCGGTCGCAGCAACCAGTTGGACTACGATGAGGAGGTCATGTACCGCAGCGTGCAATATATGTGGGATCATGTCCGAGAAGGTCCCGAGAAGCGTCCATTTGCTCTGACGGTAAGTAAGTGTTACGCCTGGCAAATTTCCCGCAGAAAAAGACGTAGGGTCGGTGCTAGACGCGCAGTCAACAGCCAATGGAATGAATAAGAGACGTCTGAGCCTTGAGGAGGAAAGGCAGAAGAGGAAAGAAAGGAGAAAAATGAAACCCACAAAAGAAATGGAAAGAATGAAAGGTTGAAAAAAAGGCCAAATAAGCAGGGGCCAGCGATATCTCGCTAACACTTCTCTTCTCATTTCTTCGTCGCAGGTTTCGCTTACTCACCCTCATGATCCATATACCATTACTAAAAAGTACTGGAATCGCTATGAAGACGTCGATATCGCATTGCCTACAGTCAGGATTCCGAAGGAGAAGCTGGATGCTCATAGCAGGCGGCTGATGAAAGTATCTGACCTTTGGGACCAAGATTTCTCTGATGACCAGATCAAGCGGGCTAAACGTGCTTACTACGGATCCGTCAGCTATGTCGATGACTGCATTGGAAAACTCTTGGAAACGTTGAATGACGCCGGGTTGGCCGATAACACCATTGTTATTTTTAGCGGCGATCACGGTGATATGCTTGGAGAGCGAGGCCTCTGGTACAAGATGAGCTACTTTGAATCGTCCGTCAGAGTGCCATTGTTGGTGAACTACCCCAAGTGGTTTCAACCTCATCGCGTCAGTCAGAATGTGTCCACCCTGGATCTGCTGCCTACAATTTGCGATCTCATCGGCACCAAACCCTCGCCACATCTTCCCATGGATGGCCAGAGTATGATGCCGCATCTTATGAGCAGGACAGGGCACGACACTGTCTTCGCGGAATACACAGGGGAGGGGACCGTGCGACCCATGATGATGATTAGACGTGGACCCTGGAAATACATCACTTGCCCGGCTGATGAACCGCAGCTCTACAACTTGGACAAGGACCCTCATGAGTTGCTCAATTTGGCGCGTACCGCCGCAACTGATCCGCAAAGTTCCGAAGAAAAGAACATCAAGGCAGTGTTCGACAAGTTCGAGGCGGAGGCCAAGGCGAAATGGGATTTTGACAGCATCACAGCGCAGGTCCTGCAGTCTCAACGCAGTCGCCGTGTTGTATGGGATGCCCTCAAGGAAGGTACCTTTACAAGCTGGGACTTCAATCCCATTGACGATGGCCGAATGAAGTACGTATATTTGGTTGATGCAGGCGATGAGATGAAGCACAGTGATACCTAACACTCGAGCAGGTACATCCGTTCAACCATCCCACTGGACGACTTAGAACGCCGTGCGCGATTTCCGTTTGTAGATAGCAGGGGCTACGAATCCAAAGCTGTCAACTCAACGCGAGCTTGATTGGGTAAAGGACGGAGTTTGTTGCGGCGTAATGACGGGGTTGCATTTTTGAACATGTATACAAGCGACACGGCATTGGCGAATTGTTCTATTCAGAATCTATAGTATATAGGGGCTCCGCCTACTCATGTAACTCATCTTGTGTAAAACAAAATCATTCTAATCAGGCCAATGTGCGTTTGATTGAGGTAGAAGGATCGCATAGCCCTACTGAGTTCTGAGTCTGGATTCGAACCTTGTGACGCCATATGTCTTGAAGAGAAGTAGGTGAGCGAATTGCAGAGAAACTCTGGAAGCTGTTTAAAAAGCAATCCTGTGATACTGTACTCGAGTTGGAGCCCGAAAAAAAGGCAGCAGCGCCTGGGCTGTGCGGGCCCACGTGTGTAATTACGACGGAAAGCCTAAAAGGTTTCTTGCATGCTTGGCTTCGTGTGGCAACATTAGAAAGCCTGAATCGAGCTGTTCTCGCGACACCCGAAGCTTGAGGGGGGATCCAACCCGTTCCTGCAATCGATCATGTTCCTCGACAGGTCTTCCAGAGGGAAGAAAGCCTGAAGCCTGGAGGTCGCGGAGGGTGGAGACAGCCAGCTTGGCCAAGCATGATTTGACCGTGACGCAATTCGGGCCCCACGACCAGTGAAGGTAAAAGGCAATTTGACGACATGGCATAGAGACCAAATCACAACTTCTGCCACGCACTTCGTAGACGGGCGTTCCCATCACCCACTTGTTCACCCTTCTCTATCCGCTCTACCTCCGTACCGTCCATTGGCACCAAGCGCCACCTCCCCCATTATTATGGCGACGCTCGGCCTCGACGATGACGAACTCAAGTGCGTCGAACAGACCGTCGCGCGACTCGCCCAGCTGTCCAGCAGCATCCAGAGCATCAAGGGCGACATTATGAAGAGTAATCTCTTGCCGCATCCGTATGTTTTGCAGAAACTTGCTTTCTTCCTCTAGCTACTTGAATGTTCTCATTGAAGAGGGGAGAAGGGGAGAAGAAAGAATTAGATGAAGTAGAAAAAGAAGAGGGACGAAATGGTAAACAGGAAAAAAAAAGAAGAAAGGCATACGAGGAGAAAGCATACGAGCAGCGAGAACATAAGGCGAAAGAAAAGGAAGAACAGGATACAAATTGATAGGAAGAACAGACGGAAGACTAAAGGAAAGAAGGCAGAAGCAAAGAAGGGGAAATTCAAGGAAGGAGAACAAGAGAGAAACAAATATATATCAGTACACCAATTCTAACATTTTCTCCCCCTGCCCCCAGCTCTTCTTTCCAGGCTTCCACCCAAATTCTACAGCGCAATCTTCAATCTGTGCTTGAAAGCCTCAATGAGAATAGCGAACTCTTCAGCCATATGACGATCCGTCCGTCTACGAATTACCCCGGCCGTGCACAGGAGAACATCCTGATGCAGCTGCTTCGGAAGAAGCTGGAACCTGACGTGGAGGAATTGGTGCTGGAGGGCCGGGAGACGGCACAGTGGGCTACTCCGGGCAGAATTTCTGCGCTGCAGGCCATTTGGGCTGAGTTGAGGGAATGGACGCAAGGCCGCATAGCGGAGTATGTGAGGGAGGAGGCTGGGGATGTGTACACGAAGGAGGAGAGGAGTCGGGGTATAAAGAGTGTGAGAACGGGGCTGAAGAGAGCCCTGGATGAGGATAGTGAGGAAGAGGAGGGGGGCGGTGTGGACGAGGAGGAAGACTTTGACGAGAACGGTGACGAAGATGAAGACGAAGACGAAGACGAAGATGAGAAAGGCGAAGAGGTCAGTCGCGGTCCCGAGCCGGAAACGCTGCTGTGGTTTGCAACGAGGGGCGACTTTGACGTGCCGCGCAATGTAGAATATGAGCGCAAAACAGGCATCAGGACGGGCTTGGAGGGGGTAAACATACCGCTCGACGAGGATGTGTAGGTCTTGACTACACTGCTGGGGCCGGGAGTTAAGTTGATGGTTGATAGATTGGCGAATCATGTTGAGCAACCTGGCGTTTTTCGTTTTTTTATCGTTTGTTCGCTTCTGTTTTTTTACCTTCAAAACATCGTCAAGATGGTGAGCAAGAGTGCGCGAGAGGCGAAGATCGTGCCTTGACTGATCAGAGGGGTAAAGGGAAAGAAAAGGTCCTTGACAAGTAAAATAGGTTCATGTTTATATCGCAGTAGCAGCGTGAAGGTTGCGTAGTTCGTAAAATCTCAGACAAGGCACGTTGGCTCTCGATGATGGAGGGGCTTCTTTGGAGACTGTAGACAAACCGAGTGTAATGGAGTGACGTGAAGTCTACGATGCGTGTGGCTCAAATGATAGCCCTCCCTCCTTAGGTTCGAGGTGCATACAATCTAACTAGACGCGATGAGGTCCAAGACACTGTGTCCTGATAGCTCACTTAGGTATCATTAACACATTATTATATTAACATTACTTTGTTCATAACTACGGGGCCCCGAGGGGCCCAGGGACGGATTAATGGCGGTGCATAAGTTTTCCTCCCTGCACTAGGGTTTTTCCTGTGCGGCTTATGTAATAGATGTACTAGACATTAGGCTCACACCTAACTAGAGTAATCGAATAATAATTACTTTGTTCATCAGGTACCTAAAGACGGTATTTCTCCGAAACATGAATGTTGCATGAGAAGGGCTCCGATGCAAACAGAGTAAAATCGAGTACGCTATAGCCGCCTGGTCTTAAATGTAACCGGAACGTCAGAATATATAAGCTCTTCGCGACTCAAATAAGGCTTTACACAGTTAAAGATGATTGAGATCAAACATAGTAGCGAATTGTCGGACCGTCGGTCAGTGCACCGGAATATTTATGTAACGGCAAGAATTGTAGTCCTCGGCGACTGAAAGCATGAAGGCAGCTCTGGTGAAGGCAGCTCTGGTGAAGGCAGCTCTGGTGAAGGCAGCGGTGGTGAAGGCAGCTCTGGTGAAGGCAGCTCTGGTGAAGGCAGCTCTGGTGAAGGCAGCTCTGGTGAAGGCAGCTCTGGTGACGGCAGCTCTGGTGAAGGCAGCTCTGGTGGTGAAGGCAGCTCTGGTGAAGGCAGCTCTGGTGAAGGCAGCTCTGGTGAAGGCAGCTCTGGTGAAGGCAGCTCTGGTGAAGGCAGCTCTGGTGAAGGCAAACAAAGCAGAAAGGTAAAATTCTAGAACGACAAGGCTAGGGAAGATGGCGGTGCTTCCATTATCCGGTACCTCACTGCGCTAGGCGTTCCTCTTCGTCGCGAGACCCCCCCTTTGGCGGGTAGAAGACGTACATTGGAAACTCCAAGAAGATCGTCCTCTTCAAGAACACAGGCATCTTGCGGTACAACTGTGGCGGGAATGGAATCAGAATGCTCGTGCAGTCCAGCCACTGCTTGTACCCCATCCAGTTGTTGGCTTTTTCGAAGCGAGCCTTGGCCTTGGGTCGCTCGGAAAGGGGGAGGCCGGAGACGAACATCAGGAGGACTGTAAGGAAGATAGGACCGAGGATTGTGGCCTGGAGAGCCTTGTATGGCTGGTCGCGAACGTAACCATCCGCGGCGGAGGATACGGCAATCATGTAGATGGCTGGCGACGCTCGTTAGCGAGGGAGCCGTTAACTAGTTTGGAGCAGAACTCACCAAACTGAATGATGATCTCGCCAAAATAATTTGGATGTCGTGACACAGAAAAGAAGCCCTTGTTGCACACAGCCGACTTGTCATTGTTCTTGCGAAAGTTGTACTTTTGCACGTCGCTCACGCTCTCCATGATAAAGCCAATGGCGAAGAGCACAATGCCCGCAATGTCGCGCCCCGTGCCAAAATCGTGCTGCACGTACTGCGTCACCTTGGGGGAATTCAGCACCGTCACGGGCAACGACACCGTCCACACCCAAACCATCTGGAAGATCCAGAAGCCGAGAAAGGATAAGAAGTTGTTGCGCTTGTCGTCAAAGCGGTCGTCGGATCCGGTTCGAAGAATGCGAAAGAACAGGAAGCCCGAGAGGCGCACTGCCCAGACGATGAGGAAGAGCGTGGCGACAAGTTGGCGCGCGTGGTGGTGTCCGGAGAGGGCAAGAGTGACGATGGCAAGGACGGCAAAGTTGCTTCCGCCAGCGAGGTCTGTGCAAAGTCAACGTCAATGTCAGGTGTCAAAGATGTTATGGCTTTTGTATGATTGCGGGACGGGGACGACGAACCGGTTAGTTTGTCAAACTTGAAGGTGAATGCAATAGCAAAGAAGAACAGCTGATAGCCGACGGTGATGATGGCCGTGATGGCGAGGTAGTAGTCATCAAGGACATGTGCGACGGCCATGGCTAGCGACGGCGAGCTTTGCTATTGCGACGAGCTCACCAGTTGACTCTAACGCCTTCGTGTCTTCAGCGTTTCTTCAGTTGCTGATAGGACTTTGTCTCGCGGCAAGACGTTGATGATGAACAATTCTGAGGAGGAATCTTTTGCTGGAAGTGCCGCGATTTTGTGTACTTGGCATGAGAGCTTGTTCACACGGGGTTGGCCATGTCCATGACGGGCTGCGGGCAGGCGATGTCATCATGGACTTTGCGTTTGCATCTTCAATTCATCGCAGAAACACATCTTCGATCGGTCGACGGTGGGTCGACACGCGGGTCACCCCGCTCCAACATAGGTACCTAGGTACCTAAGGTACGGAGTATGTATGTACTGCGGGCTTGCGTGAGTTCGCTTTCGAGCTTCAAAGGCCTAATGCTAAGCTTCTCCGGCTCGTCAAACGCACTGCATGCTGCTCGCGATCATGTTCCTCCCGATCACAGTGCCACTGAGTCTGAGAGGTGCTAACTTCTGCAACGCTAGGGATGTCCAAACTCTGTTGGTTGAGGCATTCACGCCTCTCCTGGAGGCTGGCGCTCCATTGATCAAGCAGGTTACGGTCAAGGAAAGGGTAAGGGTTGGGAGACAAGGCGATGTCTTCATAATGAGCTTTACTTGGCATTCCTGCCGTCACTGAACAAGTGTGCTCAAACATCCCTTGTTCCGATACTCCTACACCTGGCCTCAACAAACATTCCTCAACAGCAGTCATGATAGCCCCTTTTTCGACCTGTCGAGCTCGCTTCTTTTGAGCAATCGAGGATCAACACTGGAGGACCAAGGTGAGAAAAGGAAGAAAAAAGACTTTTGACCACAGATTTTCACTGATGAGATGATGACGTAGTGCAACTTCCAGGCAGTCGGGTACGCGATGAGAACAAAGGAGCAAGATGACGCCAGCCAGCTCAGCTGCAAGCTCGTTCTATCTTGCTCCACCCGTTTGCAATTTCGTCTTCGTCCACAAGAGCATCTGTCGCCCGTGCTCATCCATCTGGTAAGGCCGCTCGCTCTAGGCAATCTTGGCCTTCTCCCACGGCAATGCAAGAACTCAGCCGTAGGTCCTAGCTTACTGGGAAAGCTTTGCACTTGTTTAGCGGCATCAGCACAAGCTGCTGCTATCAACTTGTCTGGCCTAATCTAAGCAGCCATGAGGATGTTGGCAACTTGTGATTAAGATCAGTCGAATGAGCCCATATCTTGGCCGCTTTCTGAAAATGGAGCGATGGGACTTGTCATCTTGTGTTCTCCTTGCTTGAAGGATTCAGAGAGACCTGAACAGTCCATCTTGAATTGCTTTGGAAGACGACATTTTCCAATGCCTGTGAATGAAGCTTCGGCTGAGCAAACTATCACAATCCATGAGCCTCAACTGATTGATGTTCGACGTGTCGATCTGATTGAAGTATGGTGATATCGTAAATTGAACTTTATAAGAGCATCGTTATCACGTGAGTAGCGAATAGCACACTCAACCCGTCTTGCCTCGCGCCTCAGCAGCGCCGGGAGCGACTTTTACCTTCTTTGCTTGTCGTCTGTGGCCATCCACGTCAGCACTCTTCCGCTTCTGCATGTTGAGTTTCCGCTTTCCTTTTTCTCGATCCGGCTCGGTCCCAGTGCTCGGCTCATCCCTCTGTTGCGACTGCGCGTACGCTTGTACAGGATCACCAGAGACCTTCTTTGCAGCATCCTTTGTAGCAGGCTGTACGACGTTGATGACGCCACGGAAGCCGTTTCTCTTGATACCTTCGTTGACAACGATGCTTCGAGGAACCGACCGTAGCCCGTCCATGCCTTTTTCGCGGGCCAAGCCCCACACGCTCATCAGATTGACCACATCGGCTGGTCCGCGCAGACCGAGAGCCGTCTTGGCCTCACTGCTGAGGAGAATACCTCGTCCGCGCGTTGCGCGGAATAAGCTCGTCGCATTTGATATGAAATTGGCGCGGCCGCGGCTATCTGCGGCAAAGAGCTGGGCGTAGCATATTTCGAATCGCACGCCTCTGGTGACGGCCGCCATACAGGGCTTAGGACGGAAATGAAAGGGGAAATGGGCGGTCAAATCGAGCGATATGATAGGAATGTCGAGCGTGAGACAAGCGTTTTGAAAGGCCTTTTCCGTGAGCGGCCGGATAGCAAGAATATCGTAAACGTTGGCCAGGGACTGAAGTCGGTAGTTTGACGCGGCAGGGTCGCTGAGGGGGAGAGTAGCACGGCGAAGAACATGGGGGAACGTCCGCGCAGAGGATGTGGTCGTGGTGGACTCGACGGTTGGGAAGGGTGATGTCGGATTCGCGGGGAAGGGTAGCTCGAGGATGTGACTGAGAGCCACGGTGGAATAGCCGAGCGAGGAGGCAAGGGATAGGGTCTGCAGGAGGCGTTCGGGCGTCATGGAGGGAGTCCACGCGATATTGAGGTCGTAGATCATCATGGCACAGGGCGGCGGCTGCCGGTGTGTGGTGATTTGCTTCAATAGGATTCGCAACAGACGAAGCCGATTTCATTTCTTTTATGGGGAAGGATTTCATTAGTTCAGAACCAAGAGATATGTATACGGAGTACTGTGGAGCCTCGATATAACGATTCTCATGTATGTAGTCGATATCCTCGCTTAAGCGATCGTTAAAAGGGGGTCTCATTGCACGTAGCCGCACGCAAACACGTGACCATATATCTACCTAGGTACATAGCACTTCATCGTTGTGTATCTGGGGCAAATGCTTCAAAGGTGAATCACCGAACAGAAATTTAAAACAAATACAATTGCTTCATTGACTATCAATGATTATGTTCTAGATTATGTTTCACGATAGCATCTCGCTACACACTCACGAGTGGCCATGCCATCGCCTCATTGTGCGTCAAACTCCGCGTCAATGGCAACATGATCTCCAACCTCAATTGAAGCCACCGCTGAGCTCTCACTACTTCTTCAGCTGAAATCTCCCGGCTCTACTAGTGTAAATTGCGCTTCTAGGTCCTTCAAGGAAGGCGCCGTTTCTTGAGGCGCGCGAAGCATCGCTCAGTCAATTGCGCCAGCTGTTGCGGGATGAGGAGGCCATTTTGACCCTCGCATCATGTGCACGGATCGTGAGAAAGCAATCCTTGACGCGCTGAGCAAGGTGGCGCCTTGAAAGGAGTGCCCTTCATTGCACATCTGCTGATGGCCGGACGCGCCTTGGAAGTTATAACCGGAACTTATCTTCCTCTCGAACCGCACGATCCCCCAATCGTCATCAAGGGCAAGAAGAGGCCGGAAGGGATTTTTTGGCTAGGCTTCCGATCGCATCGTCGCGACCTGAATCAACAGCGTCTTCGATTCGGAGTCGAAAGCGACGACGCCGAGCTTCGGAGTTTGCTGTCTCACAGCCGCCTGGCTATTCTCCACAACTATGAGTGCGCAAAACCACCACAAAACATGGTCGTCCCAAAATGGACGAGGCTCAGCTTTTCGTTTTGAATGTAGAGGTACCTCTTCAATTAATTCTTGAAGTCTCAATGTCACAACCACCTCTATGGATCTAGTTCTCTGGCGTGCAGACGTACTCTGTTAAAATCTTTGTAGGTCCAAGACATCGAAAGATCTTTCCTGTGTCGGGGTTCTTATCGACCGCATGGTGAAAAACTTGTTCACTTCCAGAGAGCAAAGTCACAAAAGCTTGAGTGCATGTTCCGGCGCCATACGCACGCACCAAGACGAAGAGATCTTTGAAAAATGAAAACATCCATGCCGGAGATCAGAATTTCAGAATGTTCTCCACGTATATGATCAGCAATTTGTTTTTCTGTTAGTCTGGACCCTTTGGACTTCGTTTCGACGAGAGAAAGTAGTCTCTCAAGACCGAACTGCTTCCGACTTCGCGACCGCAATGTGGCTGAGCTGAGAAGGCACCCAATCGCATCATGATTGTGTGAGGGTTTAACTTTCAGGTGATCATGTTGTTACTCTTCTGCAACAGTATGCGTGCTTGGAAGGGGCAAGGTTGTGTGTGGAAGTTGTATATTTGCCCTTCCTTTTCGACCATTCGCGGTAGGACCGATTTTGGCGGCATAGAAATGTCCTGTTTTTCATGATTTGAGTGCCGGGGACGAAAGAATGGCCCGCTTTCACGCAGACGAAGCCGTCAAGGCGTTGATGGTCTAGAAGTGATGATAGGGCATCTTCAGCCGACGCGTATTCCCCCTCAATCGCGGATGATGGCTGGAGGTAGTTCGTCATTGTTGTTTTACGTGCGAGCCCCAAACATAACGCGCGGTGCACGACTTGTTTGCAAGAGGACGTCATGTCTGGTCGTAGGTGAAAAAGCAAAGAGTATGTCCGTACTTATCAGGATTCAGGGGACGTAGTTGTGGAAGGAAGAGAAGAAGAGGAAAGGTGCTGAGACCACGTGGTGCAGAGTTTCTGAACGCGTCGCGCATTGGAGTAATCGGCCACGTGACATGGGTTGTAATCGGCAAAAATGAAGGTGATGAGCCATTCTCGACATCATGGGCAGCAAACCTATAAAGTCAAGCATACAAAATCGATCGGGCAGAAGGTCGTGAGTGCACACGCGAGAAGCAGTTTGGAAATCCGTCTGCAAGTACCTTTGCACCCAAGTTGAAAAGTGGGGCATCGTCCATTTTGGGACGACCATTTTTTGTGGCGGTTTTGCGCACTCCAAAACTATGAATCCTTTGCCTACGGGCAAGCCTTTGATGTGGCTAGAGATTCATGGGGATGTACGAGGCTGGTAGAGAGATACCTACATTAGACACGTGCTCATGGCCAATACAATCACCAGTCGTGGCGGTTGGGGATATTGCGTAACATAATGAGGATGCATCATGATTTATACCAACCGGAGTATGTATGTACTTATTAGTATTACTGCACATTGAGATCCTACAATGTACATATGTACTTTCTTCACTCGAATTGAGCCGAATGCAAATTGTCAAAGTCCCGACTAGCCAGGTACCAGGTACCGTGGCCTGTAGGTACCTAAGATTAAGACCTGGCGGCAGGTCCCGCAGGCGTATCTAAGGTAAGCCCTCTCTTGACACTGGACAGTATAGCGGTCTGGCAGTGCACGGTAGCAATAGTGTGCAGAGGCTGCTCTCGGGGCTGTGATATGCCGGCCACATTGGCACTGTCTCATGCATTACCCCTTATAGAAGTTACCTAGGTATCAATGTACATAGGTAGCAGTCGAGCCCCATATCCGGTTGGGCAAGGCCATGGCAAACTCCACTCACACCTCAGCATCTCTTTCAACTTTCAAGCAGCCCCGCCCCCTAAGCCGTCTCTGCACGCTATGCTCCTTCGCCGTAGGTCTCCTCTCCCCCGTCTCAACTGTCTGCAGCCATCCACGACCACTCAAGGCAGGCAGTAAGTAGCCCAGCCCGGCCTTTAAAGGCAATCATTTCGCTTGCGCCGCCCAGGTCCAAGCTCGAAACATCGTCCCTCCGACCCGACTTGTTCACAACACAGCGTTCATTTTGTTAGGACCTCGCGGATCGACCATCGCCAGATCGCGAAAGCACTCGACTCGTTCTCTAGACCTTGACGCCTTAACGCTCGCCCACCCTCACAAAACCAGCCGTCAACGAGGTCTTGGCTTATCCCTAAATTTCTCGCGTCGATCATCACCAACTGCATGAAGTCTCGAGACATTCGCATTCGTCGCTCCTTTCCTGGTACCAACTCCGTACCAAGGGTCGGTGCTTTTCGTCCATCGTCAGAGTGGACGGGAACCTCCCCGACTTCATTGAATATATTTTGAATCAAAGGTCAAAGGCGGGAAAACAGGTGAGACCTAGCTTCACGTTCTTTCTTTGCGCGTCTTTGCGCGGATTCCCAGCATGCCAATACCTTGGCAAACTGCAAGTTGACTTTGGAGAGAGTGGATATCATGCTGCGGAAACGTGGAGCATTATCAAAATGCTTCATCAGCGTCGTACGCTCCAACCCTCTCTTCAACCGTGTAACCACCCTGAAAAGCCTCTGCTACTGGCGTGCTGCCATCACGTTGGACTAAAGCTGATATCTGCCCGTCTTTCTAGTCTACGGAGCAAGTATCTTATATCGTCAGGTCGGAGACTGGATTCTTATATTCTTCTTAATTATCTCGGCGATATACGGACTGCTCAGCAATGGGAAATGACGGCGTGCAGTTGTCATCGGACGCGGGGTTGACTTCCAAGCATGGCCGGAGCCTCCTGAAAGTACCGTCTAGATCATCGTCACGGCAGAGAAAACAGGCCTCCACCGCATCCACAGGTCTCAGCGGAGCTACTGTGACCGACCCAAGAAGTAGCATTGATGGGAATTCAAAGGAGTGTCGTGGTAGCATCTCTGGCAGGCACAGAAACGGCAGTGCCTCGACACACCGAAGTGGTGGCGTCAGCGAGCGAAACCAAAACACGGCTGCCAACTCTCAACCTACTTCACCTGCCACCAGTGACCAGAAGCGGAGACGGAAGAAGAATGGCGGTTTGCTCTCATTGCTTGGTTGCTGTGGTATGCCTGACAGTGCAAACACTCTGGAAGAAGGTGAACTCGAGAATGTTCACAAAGTTGAGAAACTGCCTCAACGGCCCGTCACAGCCAAATCTCGCCCGCAGGCTGCCAGTGAGCAGCAGCCGGGGAACTCACCAAACGAGAAGGAAATGGACCAAAGTAGTACTGCACCCGACCATCTCGAAAATCAAGGGTCCAGCAGTGCAAAGGAGCCAGAAATAGTAAACGCTGACCCAACAACGTCCGAGTACAAGCAACAAGAGATGGCGCCAGCTGTGACTATAGATTCACCACCGGGACACGAGGTCGAGACAACGGAACACGCCGAGACGAGAGAGAGCCTTGACGTTGAAATGCCAGAGGCTGAGCCAAGCGTGACTTACGAGGCTCCACTTTCACAATCTACAGAAGAGCTCCAATCTCATTCAGTTTCACTTCCGCCGCCGCCACCCTCTGTAGGATCTGAGTTTGCTGTAGATTCGCCCTTAACCCTGACAGAGACTCCTCCTCCGGCTCCTGACTCACAACTCTGGCTGCTCCCTGCTATTGCCCCCGAACACAAGAACCGCAAATGTCTTGTTCTGGACCTGGACGAGACTTTGGTGCACAGTTCGTTTAAGGTAAGCATCTCCATCACAGCTTCTCGCTTCCCTTGTATCTGACGTTCTCTAGATCCTTCATCAGGCAGATTTTACGATTCCCGTGGAAATCGAGGGCAATTACCACAACGTATACGTCATCAAACGACCTGGTGTGGATGAATTCATGAAAAGGGTGGGTGAGCTATACGAAGTCGTAGTCTTCACAGCATCCGTGTCAAAGGTATGCTTTGCCTCCATCTGCAACATGAACCCTGGTCACTCGCGCATCATGTAATTGACCTTGCCTCTAGTATGGTGATCCCCTGCTGGACCAGTTAGATATTCACAAAGTCGTTCACCACCGTCTATTTCGAGAAAGCTGCTACAACCATCAAGGCAACTACGTCAAAGATCTTTCGCAAATCGGTAGGGACCTCAGAGACACCATCATCATCGATAATTCTCCCACCTCGTACATTTTTCATCCCCAGCATGCGCTCCCCATCAGCAGTTGGTTTTCAGATGCTCACGACAACGAGCTATTAGACCTCATCCCGGTCCTCGAGGACCTGGCTGGTCCTAATGTGTCTGATGTTAGCCTGGTCCTTGATGTCACTCTTTAAGATACCATTTTTTTTCCTCAATTGTTCATCAAAGTCCTTCCACTTTCTCACTTGAAGTACATGTCGTCATCTCGAAAAGCACACCGCGATTTGCACTACTCGAATCATAGCTGCAGGCGTTTTGGTTTCAGGTCCTTCGATCCCGAGTGTAGATGTACTACCGTCTAAATAATCGTGCACAATCAGTTCTAGCGAGAGGGAAAAGAGACAACTGTTTGATTCGGCTAGATCTTCCATTTCTGATCGCCAAGGGCAAGTCTGTCTGCGCTTAGGACATAGGTTACGTCAGCTAAGGCATACGTCATCACCTCGGAGACTTGAAAGCGCCAACAACAAGACAAATTAAGAAGAAGGCATGCACTCGCCTTGATTTGAAATATATCGGAAAATACCCGGGCGTGTTCTTCTTCTTGTGGGCTAGCGGTTTGACGTCTTGACCCTTTCTGAGTACGGTTCGAATTGGAAGCGGTACAAAAGGTGGGTTGCGTAAAACAGTGTCTATCCTTTATTAATTAATCACCTTGGCTAGATGCTGTTCATTTAACCGACGGCCACATGGCCACAATGTCTTTCGGAAGATCTTGAGACGGGGTCCAACGTTGCCCGCATTTACCAATTTGCCTTGTTTCTTGCAACGAGGCTATACATACTTTTCTTATCATATCCCTCTCGTCATGTCACAAATTTCCGCTTGCCTTGAAGTTTCTGGTGTTATGTGTGTTCTGGGTTTAGATGATACGTCATACACACAAGCGCGCTCGCTATTTTTCGTAGGCTTTTGAGTAACATTTGACATACGCGCCGTGGCATTGACATTGCGGCGACCTTTGTACTTTCTTGTCGATCAGCCACGCAAACTGAATAGAAGAAACGGCCATCTCATCTGTGCTGCCATATACATACGTGCGGGATATGTACCTACACCTGACTGAAGGGAACTTGAGAAGTTGACGTATCAAAAGCCCCACTTCTACGGAGTACGGCTGTCAAATGAACAGAATGCCAATACTCCGCATGTACTCCGTACATTGGACCTAGGTACCTCCTGCTCCATGCTCCGAGGTTTGCAGCGGAGAAATGGTTTGGCCGGCACCTGTTGGCTGGGTTCTTAACTTCTTATCGTGAAGGTGGCCTCAAGCAGAGCACCCGGCAATTGCAGGCACGACTCACAACTCACAATTACAGGCACAGCTTGCTGACACTTGACTTACCGAATCGCCGCGGCACCTAACCACGTCAACCAATTCAACATTCAGAAGCTCTGCGACGCTGATCATCAATTGCTAGTTTGATCTTATCCAGCACAATGGTATGTCGAAGGTCTCTCAACTTCGTCCCAGTGCCTTTCTTCCAGAATGACCTACATGGACAACTCAGTCAATTTGCAGTCGCTCTGCACCTTCATGCCGCTCTGATAGCTGTGACATCGAAATGAGTGCTGCACTGTCTCTGCTTCTACTGACCAATTGATATTTGAAGTCCTCCCCTCGAGCTTCCTCGCCTGCCAATGCCGCTGGTGCCGCTTCGGGTTCCAGCATCGGCCGACCCTCATCCCCTACTCCCCCCGGAGGTCCTCGAACTGCCATCAGGCGTCGCGCTGCTGCCGACCAAAAGGAAAAGATCGCCAATGCGCGACCAACGAGCACGAGATCAGCAGGCGCAGGAGGTTCAAGCAGCACCATGCTGAGTATGTCACCCCCGTCTTAGAGCCGATACTCTTGATGCCACAGTGAACCTGATGTCGTAGCTTGCGACTATTGAAAAGCGAGCTCCTAGACGTGAAAAGGAGGGAGCCGGATTGCTGACCAGAATGATGTTGCAGGGCTATATACCGACGAATCACCTGGGTTGAAAGTCGATCCTGTCATTGTTCTCGTCCTGTCGCTTGTATTCATCTTCAGTGTCGTCGCTCTTCACGGTGAGTGTGAAGTCTCTCCACGTTGGCCACGAGTTGTCATATGAGTAATCCTTTCTCACGAGATGACGATATCTAACAATGTTTTGCAGTGATTGCGAAGATTACGCGACGATTTGCGAGCTAAATGGATTACATGATGCGAGTATAGCTATAGCTGTAAGGGATAAGTCACTGTAATTGAATGAGGGTTGTTCATAATAGACCGAACCGTCATGGTGGGCGCCGTCTTCACATGAAGTTTTGTGACACGAGTCGCGAGGACCAGGCCACTGAATTCAAGAGGTTTATCTTGGCCTGACTGTTGCTCGTCGGGAGAGCACTTCAGGCATCTTGCACCATCTAACACAGGTATTCGATGATCAATTATTCAACGAAGTATTACCCACTTTTTGTGACGGCGCACCCTTTCATGATGCACCGAGTGAGAGAATTTGAGTTCCGAGCACATTTGTCCCACACTTCGTGTATGAGGAGATCATATTAAAAGATCAGAACGGATACATAGTGACTACCTTATGCGTCTTCGGGATGTGATTTTTAGATTCACCACGTGTACTATGGCACGTTGCAGCTAACGTGCCTCTACCCCACGGAGGCACCTAGGTAGTCAATGCGAGGATCAGTTATGTACCTTGAACTCACAACGTAATGCTGCGCGTCATGGAGCACGGCCCGGCATCTGAATCGCATGATGCCACGAGAGCTATGGCCATTTCTCTAACTCCTTCCTGTGCTCAGTTTGTTAGCTTACTGCAGAGCGCTGATGCTCGTCTGGTGTTTAATGAAGCCCAACTCCGTAGAGTTGATGGTTTGAATCGGAAGGAGTGCGTTGCCCGTTAAGAGCGTGACCGGCGACGTTTCATTGTGCATAGGTAGGTAGTCTTGTCGCTCAGCTTGATTGAGTCTAAAATTAGATAGGTACAATAGCTCACCTAGCCTCAGTCACGCTCTTTTAGGGCCAGATTCGGAACGTCTAGTAGTCGACGAGGGTGCCGATACTCCGTAGTTGAGAAAAACAGAAGAATCAGAACAGCAGAATACCGGAAAACGGCCAACAGATACATCCCCCCTGCAGAAATGGTCGCAGGATCTATCTGTTCCGGAAAACAAAAAGTTCGCTTGACTGCTCAACCTCACGACAGGGCAATTCTCCAAGGTCCGATAGGCACTATCCTCGCAATCCTCGCAATCCTCGCGAGGTCCTGCAGGCGGAGCGTGAAGAACAACTGACTCTGACCCCTGTCACATACCTGACCCTCTCGCTGACCAATCATCTTCGAGACACACTTTGACACGGTCAGGTAAGCTACGCTCGTACAGCAGCATACGCATGCTGAAAACGTCGAAAATGCCCACCGTCGCCAAAACGGCAAGAATTATTTTGGACGACAGCTACACCGCAATGTCGCGAACAGTTGCATGATATGTACATAGTTCAACGCTGGATAATTTACAAAACCTGAATAAAAATTCGCATACCTGATCTCTGAAGAAACGCGTGCCGAAAGCCGGCACGTTTTGGTTTACTCAAATGCGATCGCAGAAACACGTATAGATTGCTTGTCAATTGTCTCGGTGGGAAGATCTCTCAAGAAAGATTGTACATACCGGATCATCCGCACCACTTAGGCTGCAAATGGAAAGCAATGCAGCAAATGTTACACTGAAAGGAAATAGCCGGTGAAAGACTGTAAATTTTACTTTTCAAGGAGGATTTCGTCGAGGAATGGGTAGAGGTGAATGATGTGGTGATTTGAAGATGGAGTGTAAACTCAACTTGTGCACTTACAGCTTTACCAGGACGAATTACGACCGAATCTTGACCTTCTCGATCCTCGACCCTTTTAAAAGTCTTATGATACTATTCGTCAATAGAACGCGCAAATTTTAAGTTATCGAACATGGTAATGGGGGCAATCGAGTGCATCGAATTGGCAAAGGCAGTGAGCAGCAATACCATTTGTTCAAGTTGACATCACTGATCGATGTTGTATCCTTCAACGTCTTGATGCTTGCACTTATCGATTCTTGCCCAAAATCGACCAGGAAACCCAGAGCTCCCTCACGATACATATAAGAGTATAGTCCATGTATTTTGCACCGTCTTATTCCATAGGTGAACTGGCTGCACTCAAAGCTGTGAAGTGGTTTAGGGTGGGTTACAACTTGCTACGACGTGGGGTCGTTAAGAAAACTAACAATCTCGTCAATGCACCTTCGTCCCGTCCCAAGTCAGAAGTCATTACCTTCTATGCAGTTACCTTCTAGCAGTGATGGCGACACTACAATGCCCTTAGGTGATATAGCACCTCCATTAG